>VMDR010001263.1:0-137235 GCA_007922815.1 Macrotus californicus | reverse complement strand
CAAATTTCATTCATCTTTATTCATCCTGAAATTAGTAGAAGTTACAGAAAGAGAGATCACAGGAAAAAGAAGGCAAGAAATTCTCAAATAATGTAAGAAAACTTGACAGAGTTAAAGGGAAGTAGAAATCTTACATAGTAGGACCCATAGAGTGTCAAAGAACAACAACTAGACAGATCAGTGTGAAATTTCAGTATACAATCATAAAGAAAGGATTCTGAAAGATTTCAGAGAGAAAAAAGTAAATGATCTCTAAAGGAACACAATTAGAAAGTACATTTCCTATCAGATATCTGGATGGGAGAAGCAGGTACAGCAGTACCTGTGAGAGAAAATAATCTTAAACCTAGCATTCTATTTGTAGCAACATGTTTTTTAGCCTTTACTTTTTTTTAATTGTTCAAATACAGTTGTCTGCATTTACCCACCACCACGTTCCCCCTTCGGCTTTGTCCATGGGTCCTTTATACATGTTCCTTGACCACCCTGTCCCTTTCCTTGTTATCCCCTCTCCCGTCCCCTCTGGTCACTGTCAGTTTGCTCTTTATTTCAATGTCTCCAGTTATATTTTACTTGTTTGTTTTGTTGATTAGGTTCCTCTTATAGGTTAGATCATACGGTATTTGTCTTTCACCACCTGGCTTCACTTAGCATAATGCTCTCCAGTTCCATCCTTATTAATCAACTATTAGGGCAGAATAAAACATTTTCAGAAACATAAGAATTCAGAACATTTTTCTCTTACATACTTTTTCTTAGGAAGTTACTTGAGGATACACTTCACCAAAACGCAGAAATATTGAAAAATATTGTATCAGTGTTAGTGGCTCTAGGTACTCAAGTACTCGGTGAAGGGAGGTCCAGGACAGTGACCAGCCTAGAGAGCAGCCCACCCAGTTTGGAGAAAGAAAGGAGATCTTTGGTGTAGGGAAGGAGGGTTTGATAGAATACATAGTAAGATTGAGGGGTGGAAAATTTGAGAAATGGTAGTCAGTACTAGAGAAAAACATGGCTCAGATATAAAAGCAAGGTAAAATAGAGCATGATTTTGAAAATGGTGGAGTATAAAAAATAATTGATTAGAATTTGACAGTAGAAACCTTTGAGAGACGTAGTATTAACACTGAAACTTTAGTGAAAGAATTGTATGTCTATCACACCATTGGTTCTGCAATGAAGTATATTCACAAAGCTATAATATAAACATTGTCATGAATTTTCAAGTGAAGTTTTAAGAGTATAGAGAAGTTTAGAGGAAGCTGTTAAATTATAAGTTTAATGCCTTTACTTGCTGTTGATCTATTCAGGGTTTTTTTTTTGTAATCAAACTCAGACAATTTATTTTACTGAATTTAGACTCAAGCTCTACTGATCTTTCAGTTCCTTAACTTGGATTTTTTTTCTATTTGAGTGAGTTTGATAATTTGAGTCGTTATAGAAATTTGCCTATTTTATCTAAGTTATCTCATTTGTTGGCATAGTTTTATTTTTGTAAGGTTGATGTTGATGTTCCCTCTTTCATTCCTGATTTTAGTTTTTTTGGTGAGGGTTGAGAGAGGTCTAGCTAAAGGTTTATTAATTTTTATTGATCTAAGAAGAATCAACTTTTGGTTTTGTTAATTATTCTCTATTATATTTCTGTCCTCTATTTTTTAATTGGAGAAAGAGAACAAGAGAGAGAGAAACATCGATATGTTCACTCATTCATGCAGTCACTGGTTGACTCTTGCATGTGCGCTGACAGGGAATCGAACCCACAACCCTGGTGGTATCAGGGGGATGGTCTAACCAACTGAGCTGTCCAGCCAGGGCTGTTCTCCGTCTTAGTTTATGCTCTAATCTTATTTCCGTCCTTCTGCTTGTTAGTTTGTCTTCTTTTTCTAGTATCTTAAGGTGCATGATTAGGTTGTTGATTTAAGATTTTTCTAATACAGGCATGTACAGCCATAAATTTCCCCTTCCGCACTGCTTTTGCTGTATTCCATATATTTGGGTGTTTGTGTCTTCATTTTTATTCATCTCAAAGTGTTTTCAAATTTCTGTTGATTTCGTCTTTGACTCATTGGTTATTTAGGAGTATAGTGTTTAATTCCCACATATTTATGAGTGCATTTATTTTTCAATTTTGGAATCAACTGATAGACTGATCATTGAAGATTTATCAGTAACTACAAAATAGAATATAAATGTTTCAGAGAAAGTAAAACATAAAAGGTATGGCTCACAGAGATGGGAAAGTTTAAGTACATGAACATATTACTTGAATTGGCAATTTAAACATTAATCTTCATGGAGTCCCTAAATTAGCTTATCCTTTAGTTGCCAAAGAGATAAAATAATCCTAGGACTAGAACTACTAGTATTTTGATGGCCTCTTAAAGAGAAATAATACTGGACATTTGTTAGATGTTGTCTCTTCCTACCATATGCCTGGCTCTTGTTTTGGTAAGCTTATTTTGTTGATTTGACATTTCTTGTTCTTCCCAGACTGAGGCAGCTAAACTAGTTCCAATGGGTTTCACCACTGCAACTGAGTTCCACCAAAGGCGATCAGAGATCATACAGATTACAACTGGCTCCAAAGAGCTCGACAAACTACTTCAAGGTATAATAATTTCTTATCCTATGTTGTGAACTGCAGTTAGCAAAGCATCCAGGACATAGAACAAAACTAAAGTATTTGGATAGGATTTATGTGTTAGATATGATTAAGAGATAAAATAAGTATCCACATTGATGAAGTAAGACTGCTGTAGGGTGGAACATGACTTATAAAATACTATCATTATCTGCCAATTAAATAATTTAATCTCTATTTAATATTAATCATTCAAATGTTCTTTTTTTAAGGTATAAAATAGCTTGAGTTCAGGAATCACACTTAAGTTTGGGTGTTGTCTCTCTTTCCTGTATCTCTGTACCCTCCTCTTTCTAATGAACTCCAAGAACATTTCTGTGATTATTGTTTCTAAAGATTTGTGTTGTGCTCAGAGGTATTTGTTATTGCTCTTTTAGGAGGAATTGAGACTGGGTCCATCACAGAGATGTTTGGAGAATTCCGAACTGGAAAGACCCAGATCTGTCACACATTGGCTGTAACATGCCAGGTGAGTTGTTGGGCCTCTGACTAATCAAATCAGCAAGAATGAATTGATTTCCACTGTTTTCAAGCATTGTTGGGGTGGACATAAAGGGTGCTTTGTCTCTCCTCGAGAATCCTATGTGATAGTTAAAAGATAGATTCCTACTGCAAAATTCTTCCACATCTTAGAAACTTTCAGATCATTGAATTCAAATACTTTACCATCCACTAGGCCTCCTGTGGCTTTACCTCCCTTCTTCACTAGTCTAAATTTCACAATTCGTCATTAAAGTCATTCCTTTACAGATACCCTCAGATTAACATCCCATACCTGAAGAGATGCCATCTCAATGAACCCTGTGTTCTCAATGCCTATTCCTCAGATAGCTGGTCATACAGGAGAAAAATCATACCGTAAAGCTGACTGGCTTTACTTTAAAGATGACAAACTTTAGGGTGCCACTCAGTAATGCTTGGCAGATCTAGAGTTGTCCATTTGGGCATACTTTCTCCCACCCAGTAAGGCACCTTCATCATTTCATCAACCTTCATGCTCTTTAACATTGCTGTCAGTCATAGGTGACCTATCCTGTTTTTCTATCAAATCTATAAATTCACCTACATTTATACCCACCTTTTCTTATTTTGGGTTACAGTGGAGAAAGTTCTTTTCCTCTCAAAGGCCTGTCCTACCAGTGTTTCTGGTTACTATCCTGCCACCTTCTCAAGGACTTTACTCCTATTGTCTGCTCTACCCCTGTATAAGATTATCCTCAGTGTTATACAAACATGGCTAGTGGCTCCATTAGGAAGAGCCTTCCATTGGACCCCTTCAGTCTCTTCTTCCTTTATTTATGCTCCCATTCACAGACACATTTGAAAACAGACACAGTGAGTTAATTAATTGCCTAAGATCATATTGTGTTTAAGAACTGGTAGATACAGGAATCAAACCAGACTTCAGAGCCAAAGCTCTTAAAACCTTCATAAGGGTAGAGACTAACTGGCTTGTTCTCTGTTGTATTGCTGGTGCCTGAGTCAGTGCTTGGCACTTAGTAAATACTTGACTGGATGGATATGATAGGATATCTTAAGGCACACCTGATATATTATAAAATAAGTGGTATAGGGGAAGTAGCTTAACCGTTTAAGGAGGAGAGAAGAATTACCTCACTCTAGAGTAATCATAGAATACTTTGTGGAGAAAAGAGATTGGACCATACTCCTGAAGAAAGCTAAATTTGAGCAGGTAAAAAAAACTAAGAAACATTTAACTGCAGTGAATGGTATGAACAGAAAAGAAGTGCATGGGGCAGGGAGGCATAATGTATTAAGGAGAAAACAATAAATAAACTCGTTTACCTAGTTCAGAGGTTTTATTTGGATAAGTTGTAGGAGATAAACCTTATAAGAATACATCAAAGTCATTTTAGAAGGTCTTGATTGCAATGTAAGAAGATTACAACGTAAGAAGCTTACACTTGATTCTATAAAGAATAGGAATTATTCAATGTTTTCAACTAAAGAATAACATGAGCTTTATATTCAGAAATTTTCTGGTAGCAACCTGTTGAATGATTTGAAAGGAGAGGCGAGAGTTGAGGATATTTCATATATGATTACTACAAGCGCTGGCTGATCAGGACTAAACTACAAAGTGTCACTGAAGGGGTAGAGGTGATGTAAAAGGCAACGCTTAATGGTTGGCAATAAAAAAAAATTACCGCTCCTCTGAACACTGTATTAATTTGGTAAACTAGGGTTTGGAAGAGACTGTTTTTAGTGGGAAGATGAATTCAAGTTCAGAGATGGTGGGTTTGAGATGGTGAGACAACCAAGTAAAAATTTCCAGCATTATTTAGAGATGTAGAACTAAGTCCTATATAGAGAAGTAACATTGGAATCTCTGAAAATTAAAGATTTATGAGAGAGAGAAGGATATAGGAGAGAAGGCCAAGAAACATTTTATTGTTTTGTAACTTCAAGCAGCATTTTGGGGAAATCTTACCTCTTTGAATGGGGTCATAACAGTCCCTGGATTTCAAGAGTATGCTGCTGTGAGTGGCTAGTCCACAAAGTCCCTTGGAACCTGGTCCATTCCTATAGCTCAGCTCTTCTGTTATAATCTTTTGGGGCTTTATTACACTTTTAGGTATTTGAAGAAAATGGCATTATTTGAATTAGATAGATCATACTCACTTCACCCAGGGGCACAACTTGTCAATGGAATTCGAGAACAACTGGAAGGAAATCTTCCTTGTGTGTAGTATCTCCCATCCTAGTGTGAGTTCTTATCCTCTTAACAAAACAGGAATGGTTCTTGGAACTTATTTATAAATTCAGACATCAAATATAAATTATCTTTTTTTTCCTTTTTATTGAATTTATTGGGGTGACACTGGTTAACAAAATTATACAGGTTTCAGGTGTACAATTCCACAACACATCTGTACACTATACTGTTTACCACACCAAGTCAAGTCTCCTGCCATCACCATTTACTCCTCCTGTACCCTCCTCCACCTCCCCCACCTCCGAAACTTTCTTTTGTTTTTTCCGTTATAAAACAAGTTATGAACTGTCCCTATCAAAAAATGTGGATTACATTGATGTACTGCTGTGCTGTAGTTAAAGATGGTATGTGTTATAAAAAAATACGATTTTGTTAGGACCCTGTGTCTTGCATAGGGTTTACATTTAGTAAAACACATATGTATAGAGACTAATATATAATATAATGAGGCTGATTTTCTCAAGTCAATCTCTCATTTTTTTCATACTTTTCCTTTTTCATTCGTCATTTTAATTGTGTTTCTTTTCTCAATTGCTCTACTGATCTTTTCGGTGCAGACCAAAATGTCACTGTATATCTTATGAGTCAGCCAAGTTATCAAGGAGACGTAAGCCATTGTTGGCTCCCTTTATAAATAATTCCGCAGAGGAAAGAGTTACAGGGATAGGAAAACTTTACTGAGGGAGAATCATTGAGAAGAAGAACGGTAGTAGTAAGCTGTGGAAACTATAGCTTATTGCCTGAGCACCATTAGAAAATTGTTAGCTATAGGGAAATAGTACTGTTTAAACTATCACCCTCATCTGGATCATTTGACATGATATGTGACCCATTTATTTTATTTTTTTTTTTAAGATTGTATTTATTTTTAGAGAGGGAAAAGGGAGGGAGAGAAACATCAATGTGTGGTTGCCACTCACATGCCCCGTACTGGGGACCTGGCCTGCAACCCAGGCATGTGTCCTGACTGGGAATTGAACTGGTGACTCTTTGATCTGCATCCTGGTGCTCAATCCACTAAGCCACACCAGCCAGGGCGCATTTAAATAGAAATGTTTTCCTCATGTTTTGACAGGGATTTATGTGGAATAAATATTTAGAGTACAGCACACAATACCACAATACTTATAGTTACGAGGGCAACTCAGCATGTTACTGATGCTCTTAAGTTGTACAAACAGAATTCTATCCTGGGATTTTTTATTTATTTATTTTTGCCCTTAGAGAGAGGGGAAAGGAGGGAGAAAGAGTTAGGGGTTGCCTCTCACACGCCCCCAACCCAGAACCTGGCCCTGCAGTCCAGGCATGTGCCCTGACTGGGAATCAAACCGTCAACCTTTCGGTTCACGGGCCAGCGCTCAATCCACTGAGCCACACCAGCCAGGGCTATCCTAGGAATGTTTATTTAGTAGTCAGATAATGCCTGTCAACAATAAACTGAAGCAAAATTCTCAAACATATCCTCTCTATGAAACTAACTAAACATTCACAGGTGGCTAAATATCTTTTTTCAGAGGAAAACAATGTTAATTCACTAATAATAGAAATGATTAGCCCTGGCTGGTGTGGCTCAGTGGATTGAGTGCTGGCCTGCAAACCGAAAGGTCGCCAGTTCGGTTCCCAGTCAGGGCACATGCCTGGGTTGCACCAGGTGCCCAGCTGGGGGGTGTAAGAAAGGTAACTGATCGATGTATCCCTCGCACATTGATGTTTCTCTTCCTCTCTCCCTCCCCCCTCGTTAAAAATAAATAAATAAAATCTTTAAAAGAAAGAAATTATTACAGCCTGGCCAGGTAGTTAGTTCATTTGATTAGAGCATCATCCTGATAGGTCAAGGTTGCAGGTTCAATCCCCAATCAGGGGACATATAAGAATCAACCAATGAATACATAAATTAGTAGAACAACAAATTGATATTTCTCTGTCTCGCTCTCCCTCTTCCCCCTTTCTTCTCTCCCTGCCTCCCCTCTCCCTTTCTCACTCTAAAATCAATAAATAAAAATCTTTTATAAAAGGAATACATTCCACCAGCCTACATGCTAGAACTCGAGGTCTAGAGAAAACGTTAGATTACTACTTCAATCTAAATATTATCTGCTCTCTTTTGTTCACATTTTCTTAATGAAGTGAAGCTCCCATTGATTTTATAGAAAGGAAGGGAGAGAGAGAGAAACATCAATAGGTTGCCTCCTGTAATGCACTTTGACAGGATCAAACCCGCAACCTTTTGGTGTATGAGACGATGCTCCAACCAACTGAGCCACCTGGCCGGGGCTAGATCTCTGTCTTAGAGTGAAGTTATAAAAAGCTGGGAGCCACAGTTAGGTTACAAAAATACAAGCAGGTCGTGCTTGTTCAAAGTATTGGCGTAATTTTAAAATTTTGAGAAGACAATTTCATTTAACATAACTATCAATTTTAAATCCACATGTCTTTTGACGGAAAATGTCTTTCAGAACTTTTCACATATGGTCAAGAATAAATGTACAAAAAGTTTGCACAACAAAATTATAAAATAGTGAAAGTTTGAGACAACCTGCATCACTAAAAAAAAACTAAGCAGTTATTTAAAAAGCTAATTGGTGACATCACAGTCCAGTAAGACAAGGTGGCTACAGTGGTACTGGGAGAGCAAGACGGAGGAGACAGAACTGACTGGAATGCAGAGCACGTAGCCCATCAGCGATACACTGGGACCTTGTCCATGCCCTGCTGTCAGTCTGCCTACCTGCGCCCATGACCTGTGGCCTCCCTTCTTCCCTTCTACCTGGCTGGAAAACAGACCCCTCTCATACTGGCACCAAAGATACCAGCAAGTGAGAGAAGGGGAACCTCGTTCACTTTAATTCCTGGGGACTTAGCCTCTGAGTGTCAAGAGTTCCACACACACACACACACACACACAAGAGTTACACACACACACACACACACACACACAAAACTGAGACCGCTTCTGCTTTCTGTCCTCTTGGACAGCGGTTCCACATCTTTCCTTTGTCAAAACCTTCTTGGTATGTACATATCCTTTGCCCCGTCCATGGGTTCCTATGATTTGAAAGATTTTATCTGCTAAACTGCCAAATGATAACATTATTTTTTCCTTTCCAAATTAACAAAGCCTTCTGTAACTGAAGGTACGTCGTAGTCCCCTAGAGGTAGAGGATATCGTAAATCTTCAAAGTACTTTCTGTCAGGCACTGTGCTAAACATTTTACATAAGTTATTTCATCTTTAATATAATCCCAGAAGGTGGATTTTATCTGCATTTTACAGAAGAGGAAACTGAGAATATTCTTAGGGATACATAGTAAGTTTCAGAACCACATGTAATAAAAGTGTACGACAGTGCGTAGAAAATGATCTGGAAGATTACTTGGAGATGGGAGTAAGGAGGGCTTTCGGTTATTACTCCACTTCTATATTTGAATATTTAATACAGGCATATAGTACTTTTGTAATTTTGAAAATAAAGTTTTTGCTCAAAACTAAAAGAAAATTTGGTGCTATCAAGTTCTTACCATGAAATGTCCTAAAGGATCTTGCTCAGAATTTAAAGGTGAATTATGCCTCCACAGTAGATTTCTAGGGTAAAAACTACCCTGTAGCAGCATCCACCTAAAATCTGTAGAACTCAAAGGTGTCTGGCACGGGCTGGGTAGCCCAAAGCAGAGATTTCCTTGAGTAGCTCATGAGACAATTTTCATGACATTTCTTCCTTTTCTTTTTTTAACTCTATTATTTATTTTTCCTTTTGTTCATTTTTAACATCTATATGTGCTAGTAGAGCAGACATCTGTTTTCTTGCTCATACATTAACTTTGATAGGGATGCCTGCGGGGCATTGCCAGGACCCTTTAGTAACCCACAGAAATGAACTCTGCCTAATAAAGTGAAGTATAAGTGTGGTTTGGATATGCTAAAATTAATTGGGTATTGGATGAGGCTCTCTTACTGACTAAAGCTAAGGTAAATGACCTTCCAAACGTTTGTACTTTTGAGAGGATTGGTCACTCTGGTGTTGGTATGCTATCATAGAATTTTGTCACCTGCTTTGTGCTGTGTATTTCCAAGCAGTCCAACTCTGGCAAGACTTTTAGCCTCATATGCTATGGGACACAGCAAGCTACATGTCTACTGTATTTCTCTCAGAAGGGAATGCTCTCTTCCTGCCTCTGGTGGTCACTTTGATGTTTTTCCCCTTTGCCTTAATTGGAAATGAGGAGTTTACAGAATCATGGGAAGGTTGGCCAGTTATATCAGAAGTACAGTGTTCATTTCTACTGTTCTTTTTGTTCTCTCTAGCTTCCCATTGACCGAGGTGGAGGTGAAGGAAAGGCCATGTACATTGACACCGAGGGTACCTTTAGGCCAGAACGGCTGCTAGCAGTGGCTGAGAGGTAGGTTACTGGATTAGATGAGAGAAGTATGACTGTACTGTCATTGTGATAGTCTGGCTGAAGAGTGTCTACATATTACTCCATATTCCAGAGTTGTTTGTATATCAGAGAAAAGCATTCTTCTTTAGTCAGAAATCCATGAATTACTTCTAGACTGGATAAAAAAACAAGATCCAACTGTATGTTGTTTTCCAGAGAAACACTTAAGGGTCAAAGACACAAATAGATTGAAAGTAAAAGTTTGAAAAAAGATTTGCATGCAAACAGTAACCGTTAGAGAATTCTAGTGGCTATACTAATATCAGACAAAATAGGCTTTAAGACACAAAAAAATATTACTAGGGACACATTTTATAATTAAAAGGTCAGTTCAGTGGGAAGGTATAACTATTATAAACATATACACATCTAATAACAGAGCCCCAAAATACATGAAACAAAAACTGACATAGTTGAAGGAGGAAATAGACAATCCAACCATAATAGTTGGGGACCAGTATCTCACTATCCATAGTGGACTAAAGGAGATAAAGTCGATAAAGGAGAACTACAAGAGTCTGCAGCTCGCATCACACTTGATGGTGCAATTCTGAATGCTTTCTCCTAGAGACCAGAAACAAGGCGAGGGTGTCCATTCTCACCATTTATATTCCACATTGTACTAAACATCCTAGTCTGTGCAGTCAGGCAAGAAAATAAAAGACATCCAGACTGGAGTGGAAGACATAAAACTTTATTCACCAAGACATGATCCTATATGTAGAAAAACCTAAAGAATCTACACACAAAAAGAAACTACTATAACTAAATTCAGCAAGATATGCTATAATGTCAGTATTTCTATATACTAACAATGAACCATTCAAAAACTAAAAATCCCATTCACAGTAGTATAAAAAATATGATATTTAGTAATTTAATAGGAGTGCAAGACCGGTACACTGAAAACTGCAGAACATTACTGAGAAATTAATCTGCATAAACAGAAACGTTCCACATTCGTGGATTGTAAGATGCAACACTATTAAAATGGTAATTCTCCCTCAAATTAATCTATGGATTCAACACAATCCCTATTGAAATTCCACCAAGCTTTTTTGCAGAAATTGACAAACTGATTATATTTATATGGAAATATCAGGGACCCAGAATAGCCAAAACATTATTGAGGGGAAAAAATTGGAGATCTTACTTACTTAGTCTTTTCAGTGTGAAAACTTACTATGAAGTAATCAAAACAGTGTGGTGCTAAACATAAGGACAGACATATGGATCGATGAAACAGAATTGAGAGTACAGAAATAAACCCTCTCATTTATAGTCACTTGATTTTTGACAAAGGTGCCAAGGCACTTTAATGGGGAAAATAATAGTTCTTTTCAATAACTGGCTAATGTAGTTGAACATCCACATGCAAAAAGATATATTTAGACCCTTACCTTACATCATATATCAAAATTAACTAAAAATGGATAGTAGTCTGGTGATTCCTCAAAAAATTAAACATACAGCCCTGGCTGGTGTGGCTCAGTGGATTGAGTGTCACCTTGCAAACCAAAAGATCACCAGTTCAATTCCCAGTCAGGGCACATAGAATTACATTATGGTCCAGCAATTCCAATTCTGGTTATATACTCAAAAGAATGAAAGCAGGGACACAAACAGATACTTACTTGTATTCCAGTGTTCATAGCGACATTATTCACAATAGCCAACAGGTGGAAACAATCCAGGTATCCATGCAAAGGTAAATGGATAAACAAAAGGTTGTATATACACACAGTGGAATATTTTTCAATCTCAAAAAGGAAGGAAATTCTCACACATGCTACACAGCATGGACGAACCTTGAAAATATGCTAGGTGAAATAAAGCAGTTGCCATAAGGACAAATTTTGTATGATTCCTCTTATATGAGGTACTTAGATTAGTCAAATTCATAAAGAAAAATTAGAATGGTGGTTTCCAGGAGCTAGGGGTGAAGAGAATGGGGACTTACTCTTCAGTGGGTACAGAGTTTCAGTTTGGAATGATGGAGAAGTTCTTATAGGAGTGGTCACACAGCAGTGGGAATGTACTGATTGGTACTGGACTGTATATTTTGAAAAGGTTAAAATGGTAAATTTTATGTATATTTACAATAATATTCTTAAAGGTTAATAATCCTAAACATAAGAGCTGAAACTGTAACACTTTGGGGGCAGGGGAGAAAACTCTGATAAGGATCTAGTATGCAGAATACATGAATAACTTACAACCAGAAAATAAAATGACAACTCAATTTTAAAAATGGGCAAAGATTTGTAAAGACATTTCTCCAAAGATATGCAAATAGCCAATTAGCACATGGAAAGATACCATCTTGGTCAAAGGAAATGCACATTAGAACCACACTGAGATACCACCACTGGGTTGGCTGTAATAAAACAAATAGTAACAATTGCTAGGGAGAGTGTGGAAAAACAGGAACCTACTACATTGCTGGTGAGAGTGTAAAATGGTACAGTCACTTTGGAAAAGAATGTGTCAGTTAAACAAATTAACCATGTGACCCAGCAGTTTTACTCTGTATGTACCCGAGAGATGTGAAGCCATGTCCAGAGACTTGTGTGTGGATGTTTATGGTATTGTTATCATCTCCAGAAATTGGTAACAACCCATTGTCTATCAACTGGTGAATGAATATACAAAATTTGACTTATTCATTATATAGTGTTTCCATTATATATGAAATACTCTTCGACCATAAAAAGGAATGAAGTACCAGTACGTATTACAATGTGGAGGAACCTCAAAAACATACTAAATGATAGAAGCTAAACATATTGTATATTATTTCATTTATATGAAATTTTCAGAAGGAAAATCTATAACAATAGTAGATTAACTTGTTGCCTGGGGCTGGGAGTGGGAACAGAAGTAACTGCAAATAAACTTGAGATCATTGTGAGGCTTAAGTTGGAAACTGCCTAGCTAAATAGAGAATCTTCTTTTCTAGTTTTATAATTATAACCAAATTCTCTTCCCTATTAACAATTTGGGGAATCCAAGCCATGGAGTGTATACCATTGAGACATAACGTTAGTTTGGAACAATAATTGTAGCTTTTTGCCTTTGCTTACAAAATTCCTGTCATGAAAAAAGACTTCCTCTCTTGCAACCTGATCTTAGTTTTCTAAAGATGTGTTTACTAAACTGTATCTTCCTTCTCAAAGTTGTTTTTGGTGTTCTTGTACAGAAATCGCACTTTGAATTTTAAGTACACTATTTTAGTAGTCAAAGAGTTCTCTTGGATAGTCATTAAGATTTTGTCCAGTAATGTAATTGGGTGTTCAGATAGGATAGATGAGGTAGTAGAATATTGGCTGTGAACACAGGGACATCGTGTTTTTGTTTGTTTGTTTTTTATCCTCACCCGAAGACATGCTTATTGATTTTTTTAAAGATTTTATTTATTTATTTTTAGAGAGAGGGGAGGGAGGGAGAGAAACATTGATGTGATATGGGAAATACCACTCAGACGCCTCCTGCACACACCCAAACCCGTGAGCAAACCCGCAGCCCAGGCACATGCCCTGACCAGGATCGAACCACTGACCTTTCTGGGATGATGCTCTAGCTGAGCCTTTGTTTTATCTCTCAGAGTATCCCTAAGTCCTAAAACAGAGCATTCAGAATGAATTGATATTTATTAAGTAGGGCCATGTTTATGACTTTTATCTACTAAAAGAAATATATGTTTAAGTAGAAATTTCATTAGTTCATTGTAATCATTTTCTACCTGTAACTAAATTTCTGTTTATGTATATTGCATTTAAATTTATATTTCTGACAAAATTACAGAGTCTCCTTCAGCTAATACCAAATTTCCCTTCACAACAGAACAACTCTCCCTGATTAATTTTTGCCATGCCCTGGTGAAGAATATTAATCCACATTTAGGTTACTATAACTCAGGGTTCTCAGAATGTGGTCCTCAGTATAGCTGCATTACCATCACCTGGGAACTTGTTTGAAATGCAAATTATCCAGCTCTACACCAGATCTGCTGAATCAGGAACAGAGACTCTGAGGGTAGGGTCCAGCAAGCTCTCCAGGTAATCAAAATGTTTTGCTGAAGTTTGAGAACCACAGTCACAATTGCCAGCTACAGTGTCACCACATTTTTTGAAAGTTCTTTTAAGTACTATGAAAGAATGACAGTACCCCTTTGAGGTGATACAGCAGAGTTTTTCAAACTTACATGTTAAGAATCACATGAAACCTAGCTGGTGTGCCTCAATGGATTGAGCTCCAGCCTGCGAACCAAAAGGTTGCCAGTCAGTTCCTGGTCAGGGCACATGCCTGGGTTGCAGACCAGGTCCCCATTTGGGGGTGTGCGAGAGGTAACAGATGGTGATGTTTCTCTCCCTCTCTTTCTCCCTCCCTTCCCCTCTCTCTAAAAATAAGTAAATAAAATCTTTATTTTTTTTTTTTAAAGAATTACCTGAGGTATTTGTTAAATATACAAATTAATGCGTCTTCCCTGAAAATTGTGATTTATTGAGTCTTTTTTTAGGCTCAAAGATTTTTTTTTTAAACAGGTATTCCAGGTTATTCTTATCTTTGAGGAAGTTCTGGAAGTTCCCGAAGTGTGAGAGAGGATACTTATTTCTCACCAACCTTTTTCCAAATTGTGGGGATTGAAAATTTCATGTTGCTTTTGGAACTTAAGCACAGAGATCCCCATAGTCATCTTTGTGCACACTTCTGAGAGGAAAGCCAGGATAATTGTTTTGATAAATCTAGTTAGCATTCATCAGGTGATAATTTTTTTAATTGATTTTTAGAGAGAGAGCTCAGAGACATTGATTTGTTCCACTTATTTATGCATTCATTGGTTGATTCTTGTATGTGCCCTGACCAGGGATCCAAACCTGCAGCCTTGGTGTATCTGGGCAATGCTCTAACCAACTGAGCTACCTGGCCAGGGCACTAGGATAATTTTTTGTTTTTCTGGTAAACCATCCATGTTCTGGTAGCAAAAGATAATCTCCCTTCCTCATAGTAGATTATATCAATGTTTCTTGAGGCAAGACTAGAAGACTTGTGTGGTATAATACTTAGGCCTCTTGAATCTTTTTAAAAATCTTACAGCCATGATTTAAATATGGAAAATTTTATCTCCTATTCTCATTTTATTTGGTCAATATCACAAGGTAAAATTCTGTTCTCCATCTCCTTATTTTCATACCCAGATTTAACTGATAATTCATCATTATCAATCTACTTAATGCAGGATTGACCTTTCATTTTTGTTGATGATGGCGAAGAATAGCAGATGAAGTGTCCAGGAAAATACATAATATGAAGAATCTATTGTATGGTGTGGAAAATGCAATTGGGTAGGGTGGCATCTCTTGATATCAAGATTTGGCTTGTTGCAGTGTTATTTCAAGTGCTAGAACAGTCTTTTGTTTTTCTATTCTTTTGGGGAGAAAAACTAATAAAGCTAAGTTTCAGAAAAATAGGTTTGATGTAGTGTATATTTTTGTAGTGGTCAGAGTCTCCACATAGAATGGACTGTTTCTTTAAAGACTGATAGAATCATAAACATAGGAACCTTTGGTTCTCAAAGAATTATATCACATCGATTTGTTTAAACATTCTCTTTTGAAATATTACATAAGGGAAGTGTTATATTTTTTAACTATAATGAATTTAAGTGACATTAATATGAAAATATGACTTGGATTAAAGTGATATATATGATTCTCTTTGAATGGGTTGTAGGTAAAGCTTTATTCAGCAACATTTATTCAGAATTTACTAGATATAAAAAAATGTACTGGGTAGAGAAGCTTAGTCTTTACCCGAGGAATTTGTAGTTTAGTCAAAGAATGGCAGGGTAGCCCCTCACAAGTGCCATAAAAAGACCTAACTCAGTTTTTTTGGAAGTGCAGAAGAGGGAGAATCATGTATATTTGAGAGGTACAGGGAAGTTTTTATAGAAGTGCAGGCAATTAGTTGAGTCGTGATAGATGCATAAATCAAATTGTCTTTGAAGAAATGGGGCTTCATTATGGTGCATTTAATGAAAATGAAAGCTGTCTTAAACCAGTCTTAGGTAGCAGTTATAAAGGCAAGAAAATCCAGATTGTCCTAAGAAAATGGAGATGTTTTATTTGCCTTTTTTTTTTTTTTTTAAGAGAAAGGGGAAGGAGGAGAGAAAGAGAGGGAGAAAAATAACAATCAGTTGCCTCTCATACATCCCAACTGGGGATCAAACCCACAACTTAGGCATGTGCTCTGACCAGGAATCGAACGGACAACCTTCTGCTTTGCAGGACAATACCCAGTCAACTGAGCCACACTGGTCAGGGCTATTTGCCTTTTTTAAGTGCATAGGGGGGGATTGAGATACGAAATGAATTAAGGTATCATTCATTTAACCATACTACTGTATTTTGCTGTGTATAATGTGCACCTTTTTGCCCAAATTTTTGAGGGAAAATGAGAGTGCGTATTATACATGGGGATTAGTACTAAAACGTGGAGGTGCATTATATGCAGCAAAATATGGTACATGCATGTCATATCTTCTATCTTAACTATAATTGCTAGCAAGAGAAAGAACATACTTGTTTCTGTTGAACTTTTTAGAATTTTGAGTTTTTGTTTAGGTTTTATTCCTATGTAACAAGTTTATATGAATTTAATAGATCTTTGAGTGATTTTTTTGTTTGTTTCCATCTCAATTCTGTCATATTGCTCTTGGTTTTCCAGGAGAACATTGTTTCCTTATATTTGGAAATTTATACTTCAGGAGTTTTCAATAGATTTGATTTATTTTGAAGTCCTGCCAGATAGATCTGCTTCAAAGCAGTGCTGTCACCTTTCCCTCTGTACTTTGTCTGGACTGGACTTCCTAATAGGAAGGGAATTAATGTTTTTTAGCTCCAATACCACCTCTTACCTACCCATCCAGGTAACTTCTCATCTGCCTGAGTTCTGCGTGTAGCCTAAAAATGTTCTCTCCTCTCTTCCAGATATGGCCTCTCTGGCAGCGATGTCCTAGATAACGTAGCATACGCTCGTGGGTTCAACACAGACCACCAGACCCAGCTGCTTTATCAGGCATCAGCTATGATGGTAGAGTCCAGGTATGTGCTCAGTAGAAGACACTGAATATGCTCCCAGGGCCCTTACCCTGAATCTTATACAAGCTATTTAACCAAATTGATAGTAGCCTGAATTAGAAATGGAGAGATTTGAGGTTTAGTTCCTGTTTTGACATTCTTTCTTTGTGGTTAAAGTCAGGTCACTATTTAAAAAATGAAGCCATAATCCACCTGAACTTGTTGAAAATTTTATCTTGTTTATGGTACCTCAGACATGAAGGTTGCACAAATATGTTAATGAAACATCTATATAGAAGTATAACTATGAATATGGAATTTTAGTATAGTGAGGAATGAAGCAGAATCTGACATAAGCTAGAAATAGGCTTCAGAGAACCCTTGTTCCCTGTAGGTATGCACTGCTCATTGTAGACAGTGCCACTGCCCTCTACAGAACAGACTATTCTGGTCGAGGTGAACTTTCAGCCAGGCAGATGCACTTGGCCAGGTTTCTGCGGATGCTTCTGCGACTTGCTGATGAGGTAAGTTGTGGGGTAGTGACAGAGAATAACTACTTTCAGGGGCCATGAATTCCAGAATACTTGCTGGGAGGCCAGGACATCAGGGCTTGGTATCATCCAGATATCAAATATGAAGAGACACTTGAGTCATTCATTGGTTTGTGAGGGAAAGGGGTGGCATTATTAGTAGGGTCCTTGGAATGTCTGTGGCCACAAAAAATGACATTTGTCCTTTCTTCATCAGTTTGGTGTAGCAGTGGTAATCACCAACCAGGTGGTAGCCCAAGTGGATGGAGCAGCCATGTTTGCTGCAGATCCTAAAAAACCTATTGGAGGAAATATCATTGCTCATGCCTCAACAACCAGGTAAAGTGATAGAATAGATGACTTCATCTTGGAATGTCATGTTAACTATGAAGCAGATGTGAAGATACATTTCCCTGTTAAAGCTACTGTTATATAATTGGACAAAGGAGCCTTTGCTAAATCTAATTATGCTTTGGTTAGTGTAGGTGTTTGCTTTTAGTTCATAAAAGAATTAAAAGCACCCTGACTGGTGTGTGGCTCAGTGGGTTGAGCATCATCTTGCAAACCAAAAAGTCACAACTTCAATTCCCAGTCAGGGCACATACCTGGATTGTAGGCCAAGTCCCAGGTTGGGGGCATGGGAAAGGCAACCAGTAGGTATTTCTTTCCCTTTTTCTCCCTCCCTTACCCTCTCTCTAAAAATGAAAAAGTAAAATTTTTTAAAGATTTTATTTATTCATTTTTAGCCCTGGCTGGTGTAGCTCAGTGGAATGAGCATGGGCTGGGAACCAAAGGGTCGCAGGTTCAATTCCCAGTCAGGGCACATGCCTGGGTTACAGGCCAGGTCTCCAGTGGGGCCCATGTGAGATGCAACCACACATTGATGTTTCTCTTCTTTCTCCCTCCCTTCTCCTCTCTCTAAAATAAATAAAATCTTTAGAAAAAAAATGATTTTATTTGTTCATTTTTAGAGAGAGGGGAAGGGAGGGAGAAAGAGAGGGAAACATCAATGTGTGGTTTTCTCTCACACGCCCCCAACCGGGACCTGACCTACAACCCAAGCATGTGCCCTGACTGACAATCGAACCCACAACCTTTGCGACCCTTCAACCCTTTGGTTCGCAGGCCATGAGCTCAATCTTCTGAGCCACAGCAGCCAGGGCAATAAATCTCTTTTTTAAAAAAAAGAATGAGAAACCCTCAAATGTTGAGGACTGAATATGAAGAATATACCTCCCCCTAATTATTAAAAGAAAATAGCCCTTGCTGGTGTGGCTCAGTGGATTGAGTGCTGGCCTGCAAACCAATGGGTCACTGGTTTGACTCCCAGTCAGGGCACATGCCTGGGTTGTGGGCCAGGTCCCCAGTTGGGGGTGTACAAGAGGTAACCGGTCAGTCATCGTCTCTCTCACACATCGATATTTCTCTCCCTCTCTTTCTGCCCCCTTCCCTTCTCTATGAATGAATGAATGAATGAATGAATGAATGAATGAATGAAAATAATTGGCCCTGGCTGGGCAACTCAATTAGTTATAGCATTGTCCTGATACGCCATGTTTGCAGGTTCGATCCCCAGTCAGGGCACATATAAGAATCAACCAGTGAGTGCATAAATGAGTGAAACAACAAATAGATGATTCTTTCTCTCTCCCTCCCTCCCCACCCCCATTCCCTCTCTAAAATCAGTAAATAAAAAAAATTTTTTTTGCTCAAAGAAAATAATTGTTTTAATATGGAAAATCCACTAAGGTGGGGAAAGGCAGGACAGAGATGGTTTCCTCCAGGTTGGAAGTACCCCAAGGAATACAGAAAGATTCCGAAAGTCCTTTTAAGAAGTATATACATCCAAAAATTTTTTAGTTCTACCATAAATAGTCAGGAATAGAATTTTTTAGTTATAATAACTTGGGTGTTTTGGTCTGTGTCTTTGGGTCAGGCTTTACCTGAGAAAAGGAAGAGGAGAAACCAGAATCTGCAAAATCTACGACTCTCCCTGTCTTCCTGAGGCTGAAGCTATGTTTGCCATCAATGCAGATGGAGTGGGAGATGCCAAAGACTGAATCATCGGGTTGTTTCCTGTGATAGAGCTAAGTGCTGCAGCCTAGTGGAGAAGACTGCTCCCTGGGGTTGCTCATGGGCCTCTTCCTGTTGTGACTGCCAGAAAAAGGCTTCCGGGAAAATAGCTATTATAATCAGCTTTTCTGGTGGTGTGAACAGGAGACAAGTCTGTAGTCACAAATGGATCTGTTTATTCCTTCTCTAGAGAGTGTGTTAATCTCTATGTGAATTCTTTGGTTTTGGGGTTTCAGTGTATGGCATACCTTTGACATAGTGCCTGGAGGTTGACTCGTGACTAACAGCTAGACAATCCTGTGCCTCCAAGAGAACTAGAGCTGACTCTTCCCTCACTGTCTCAATGTTGAAAACAAATGTCTTAGCTTTGTGGCAAAGGGAATGGGTCTCCTCACAGGTTCTTTTTCTCTGTCAGTAAATCTGTCAATCAGACAGAGGTTTTTAAGTTTGTATGCTTGAATTATCTTATGTAAGAATGTGTTTTTAGTTCAGGAATACTGAGCAGACCTGCGGAGTCACCAGCCCTTTAACCACCTACTTGCTTAGTTTTGTTTTGTTTTTTACAGCTAAGAGCATCTCAAGATAATTCTGTAATCATAAGCATTTCAGAGGCTTAAGTGGATTCAGGGTGGGACTGCTATAAAGTGGTTATTTGTAGTGACTGCTGTTTATAGGAGTTACTCTGGAACAAACCAAGTATTTCAAGATAGGGCCTTTATATCTTTTTGGCACTGGGTAGGGGTGATCAGTTTCTATTGCTTTAAAATTGAAATTTAAAAGGGAAGTCCTACATTCAAATGATTGAGCTTATTTTCCTTCACCCTAATATACTATTACAAGATGGATGTACTATGGCTTTCCTGTGGTCTTTGTTTTTATTCTGTAAGTTTCATGTTGCAAAACTCTGATGCTTCCCCAGATTATTCTACCTCAGGGCTTTGATATACTCTTCTTCCCCTTTAAACTTCTACTCAGGATGGGTTTTAACAAGCTCTTCTCAAAGGGCCTCCCAGCTAGTACTGGGAGGAAAGGCAGTGAAAATCTCTGCTGGTGCCTGTGCCGACCCTGGTGCACATAGGGAGGTACAGTTTGGTGCGGCTTTGTTTTAAAAGCAGTTCTGTTTCCTGGCTTTTAAGAATGGAGTCTCTCAGGTCTTCTCTTACCAAAAAACATACCTGGGGTGGTAGAATAAAGCCACAGTGATAGATTCTGGAATGAAAGCTTGGTTCTTATATAGAAGCATCTCGGTATTTTAGGACCTATAAAGTGTAAATGTCTTTGACTTAGAAATTTGTCTTAATTTTCCTCATAGGTGGGATTAGGCTTTGTGTTGCTGCCTCAAAGTGGGTCAGGGAACACCTGCTTACTTGGAATAGGCCTTGTTAGGCTAAAAATCAGCTCTCTGCCTGTATTTTACACGTAAATAAAATTTTCACTGAAATAGCATTAACCAGAGAGCCTATTCTAAACTCTTTGGTGCCACTTTCTACTTGTCCACAACAGCCTCTGTAGCAGGTAATAGTTATGGAAGTGTCAAGCAAAAGGAGTTGACAACAAATAAACATAGGGGAATATAATTGCTTCTAATCAAATTTGGTTTATTTTAAGTTTGCACCAAAATATATTCCAGGCAAATTCAGATCATCATTTTACTGTCTCATAAACCTTATGCACGACTGTCGTTCCAAAAGCAGCCAAGACGTCCAGCCCCTCGGCCCAGGAGTACAGTTAGAATCCACATGATAGGTGAAAAGAGGGCACATGGCCTGCCCTGACCCTTCCTTTTACCTTGATAGGTAGGATGTGATCTTAGGATGGTGTACTTTGGTATGGAATATTAATCAGTGAAAAAGATGGGATTAGAGAGTACAAGTTTTGTGTTTTGTTCTTACAGCTCTTTGAGGTTCATTCCTTACCAGCAGTTGGAAAGGAGGTCTTCAGTTCTCCATCCACATTCAACCCTAGGACAGGTCTTGATTTTTCAAGAATTCACTTAAGGGAGATTACAACAGAAACTCAGGCTCAAGTACTTCCCCAGTTGCAGATTAGTTGAGCAATTAGAATAAAGTAACCGGTGAACAATAGGTAAGAAGATGGTAGCAAGTACTGGTTAGACTCAGGAGTCAGGATACTCCCTAAGCCAGTCTTGCTCAGTTTCCTGCTCTAAGCAGGGTCTAAGGGGAAAAAAGACTTGATTTTCATCCCCCTTAAGCAGTGGTATTTCTCAAATCATAAAGGCCATTGTAATGTGGTTAGTTTCCTAAAATTACTTCCAATTCTTCCAAGTCCTTCTGGAAAGCTGAATCCTGGGGAGACAAGAGAACAAGACTAGGACCCAGAATCTAAGCCAACATTTCCCATACCACTGGTACCCAAGAAGAAGGGCCCTTTGCTTCCTTTCTGAGCTTTTATCATAGCACCTACATGCAAAAGTATAGACTCTTTTCTAGGGAAATAAGACTTCAAGGGAAGATTTTCTTCCTTGAAAAGGTCCAGGAATGACTTGATGAACCCAGTGTTAGAAAAGTTCTCAAAAGCATTACCTCGTTAGTGACATCTGGTAGTTCCTTGGCCATCTTTACCCACTGTCTGGCTTCAGAGGTTTGTCCTAGTTCCCTGTAGCACTGAGGAGAGACAATAGTGAAAACCTAGGAGAAATACCACCAGGAGACTAGAAGGGCATACGTAGGTATACTTTAGGAGTTTTCAGAATATTATCAACATACACACTTTTCATCTGTGTTGAAATAGACAGGTGAATTTACCTTGGAAATATATACCCTTCCTGCTTTGGAAAATCCTGGCTGTATTTCTTCAGCCTGGAGGAGGGAAGAAGACATTTTAGTAAAGTGTTCCCAAATTCAAGTCAGGCTCTGAGGTATTTTAGAGATTTCCAGTCCTCCACCTAGAGACTGATTTAGTGGGCCTGGGGATGGCTATATATATAATATTATATATATATAATATATATATATCTTTTGAATATATAAAATACTATATATAATATCTATATATATTTATATTTTTTTATGTAAGCTCTCCAGGTGGTACTGATTTTCCCATAGGTAGGCAAACAAAACTGCCCCCTGCCAGAAACCCCTCCAAACAGTGTCATTAGGAAAAGCGATATCACCCAGGCATTTTTGGCGGTTCTCCACCCCTCCTTCCTCCCTCCCTGGTACCTTTAGGAAGCTCTGGAGGGCATCCTGCACGGTAGCACTGAGAGGGCTTTCAAACAAGGCTGCAGCAGTCTTTTTCTCCAGCCAACTCAGGTGAGCGACCTGCCACCGAAAGATCAAGGTATGGATAAAAAGTTTTAGCAAGTATTTTTAGAAATATTGCATATTCTGTACTGAAAACAAACAGGGTCAAACAGAGCTGGGTCCAATCATAGTAACATGATCATTCGGAGGAAATGCACTTGAGCCAGGCTGAGGCACCTGCTCCCAAATTTTCACTGCAAGATCAGTGTCACAAGACACTAAAGGTCCTTATAGTAAGCCCTGGAATTTAGCTCACCTGGTAGTACCACCTGCCAAGGAGAAAGTGACCCATGGGGTTTTCTGGCTGGAGAGCAAGGGCTTTGTCCACATGTTCCTGAGGGGAAATGTAAATATAAACTAACATCAGACACCAAAGTTGATAAGGAAAGAGGGGCAAGTCATGGAGGCAGAAGAAACACCCTTTGCAAGGAGCTAAGATGGAGCAGGGAATGTGGACAGCATAAGAGAAAGAAGAGAAGCCTTTCCTCACCTTGAAGCTAAAGCCACTCTGGATGCGCCGCTGGATGCCCTCATGCTCAGCCAGCTGACCACAAAGCACTGCATACCTAAGGGGGAAGCAGCAGCAAGCTCAGGGACAGGGATGGACTTCCCACCCATGGCCCAGTGGCACCACCCCTGCAGCCTCAACTAGAACTAAATATATCTATATAATTTGTGTTTTTGCAGACCTGTGGTTCCAATTCGTATGCTTTGGCAAACACCGTGGTAGGCTCTCCAAAGTATACATATTGGATATAAAAAAGCTGGGTCCTCCACAGTAAATCTCTCTGACACTAAATATTTAGGCAAGGTCTTAATCCAGATATCTAACAAGTTTCTCGTAATGAGTACACATAGGTATCGTAAAAACTTAAAAAGCAGTTCTCTAATAATCAGCATCATAGGGTAAGATACCTGAGTACATTGCTTTTTCTCTCCTGAGCAGACACAAAAAAAGGTCTCAGTAGCCTTGGCAATATACAGGTAAAACAGCTGTGCTCTGGGACAGTCAAATTGGGACGAGATAGTCTAGGAATTTCTGGTGTTAACTGAGATCCAATAGAAGCAAAGGAAGAAAGGCCTCTGATTTCCGCCCTCCTTCACATCTTCCCAGGGGACAAAGCCAGCCAGCCAGCCAGCTTCCCATCTTTTGTGTTGAAAACCACAGGTCTCACTACCTCATCCCTCCAGCATTGTTTCCAGAAGCACAGTTGACATTAAATGAGTGTCTAAAGGCTCAAGTTGCTTTTTCATATATTCACCAATTTTCTGGGGGTATTTGGATCAGATACTTCCAGGGGCTTATTTCTATATTTAGTCCAAATAGCTGTTTTCCAAGAATAGCTAAGAAAGCATGAGGCCAATTTCCATTCTTGGGAGTCCAGGAGCCCCAAGGAAGCCCACAGAGAAGTAGCACCTGTGACACCCTAGAAACTGATGACCTGGCCTCTCAGAAGACATCACAGAGATAAAGTTTCAGCAACAGACAGAGAAAGCCTCTCAGCTCACAGTCTGAGGACAGATGGAAAGAAGGGAGGCAGGAAAGGAACATTTTCACTAACATTGAGGTCCTGGAACCAGGACACAGGTTGGCCCTGACCCATGCAAACTGGCAAAATTTTGCCTCACATGAGACCACAAACAGCTGATGTTTTTCTGAGCTAATAAACTGACTACTCAACTTCCTGGGGGTGAACTCATATCCCTTTTTCTTACAAGCCACGCAAAGAAGCCAAAGCTCACCACCAGCAGGGATAGCAGCTAGGGGAAGAAGAGGTGCAGGGGAGGGTAGCTGCAAACTGGCTCCCCGAGGAGCCAAGAACCCACAAGTTTTTGTAGCTAAGGTGGCTTACAAAGCTGCTCATTTCTCCAAGCCCCAATAGGAAAAAAAATAAAGCTTATATTCTCTCCTGCCTCATCCTGAAGGCACCTGCCAAAGAAAACAGCCCTAGGTCCCCACCTGGGGGTAGGGTGGGGCATGTGGAAGTAACGGCCAGAGCTCCCTCTCCTGGTTCTTTTGGCAGATACCTTTATGGCTGGGGCAGACACCATAAAGCCCCTCCCCCTTCACTCTGCTTCCTCTTCCTGGGACCCTGCAGGGTGTTATTACCATTGGTGACAGTCAGCATTCTCATTCCCCTTCTCCAGAGCGGCCTCCGCTTCTTCTTTTCCTGTAGGACAAAGGTGATCCAGAGTTGGCAAAGGCTCCCAGCACACTTCCTAAGAGGGGGCTCTTGGAAGGAATGACTGCTCCAGCTCTCACCAATGCCCACCCAGCTTGAACTTGTTTGGAAATAGTTGTGAACTTGAACAGAGTGAAAAGCTGCAAATAGCTTCTCAGGGATGGCTTCTGCTTCACCTCGCCTCCCTGATCTCTGTCATGTCATCGGCTGACCCAGCTAGCTTGTGTTTCAACCCCAACTGATGTGCTCACAACACTTCAAACATGAAGGGACCCAAAGCCAATCAAACTGCCCAATACACCTGACCATGGAGGGTCTGTTATTTGGGGTCAGTGAATAGGTTTCAGGGTGTCTATGAGTCCAAGGAGAGGGTCCACGGCTTCAATAAAATTCTCATAAGGATCCATGATCTGAGAACATTAATCACAGCTCTAGGCCAAAACTCCCCACCAGAGCCAAATGGACTGAGGTGTGCCCAGAAGTGACTTTCACTTTAGTCTTAAGTTTTCTAGGCACCAAGACTAACAAAGAAATTGAGGCCTAAACACATGGAAGTTCTTGACAACGGTCCCCTAGAGTGACAAGAAGCAGGGAGCCCTCCAGGTGAGGACCATCACGCCTACACAATGGAAAAAAGAGCACCCTGCAAAAAAGAGGACTTCTCCTTTGATTAAAATGGAGAGGGCTTGGAAGGGAACATGGAGAAAACAGAACAAAAGTCATGTGTTGGATGGTAGATTGGCTAATGTAAAATGTTTCTTCATCCTCAAGTGATAGTAATTATGACATGTTGTATATGCAACAAATATATTTTTAAGACACTGATGAGAACCTTTCACCTCCAAACAGAAGGACCATATGACCCCACCAATGAGGGGCATTGTCTCTACAGGGATTTCTGTCTGCCCCCTTCACAGCACTGTCTCACTAGGAAAATAAGTGAAGAATGAGAAACAGTCCCTGCCAAGTTAGACACAGGGGTGAACAGATATCTCCTGAGATCCCAAAGAATAGCTTCCCGCAGTGGTCCAGCTTCTGGAGGCAGAACAAATGAACTGTAGACCCAGCAAGGACGGTCCTAAAAAGCCAGAGTCCCAGAGCGGGGCTTCCCAAGATGCTGCACAGCCATTTGACCTCCAGCAGGAACAGCCTGTCCAGGGCGCTAAGCTTGGGAAACCAGACCAGTGCTGGCTGTGGGGTCTCCTAATAAGACCTGATCAATGACCAGGGGGAAAGGAAAGGCCTTGCTGATACCAAAAATAAACCAAAAACTGATCAGAATCCTCAACTGAAATTTAGATGGGAAAGTAGAAACTTTTAAAAAGAATGAAGCAAACAGTAATTAAGCACCTTTTGTTAAAATTTCGAGTTTTTCTGAAGATCTATAACAATAAACATTTAACTCAATTGCCCTATTCTTTCTATATTGACTTCCTAATTCTACAAAAGTTTAGAACAATGACCTTGAGGTATTATCATAGTCTACATTATCAAAGATTCAGTAACATTTACAAGACTGTACTTGTAAAAGTGAGAAAGTAGCTGTGGCTGGTGTGGCTCAGTGCACTGAGTGCCAACCTGCGAACCAAAAGGTCGCCAGTTTGATTCCCAGTCAGGGCACAGGCCTGGGTTGTGGGCCAGGGCCCTAGTAGGAAGCGTGTGAGAGACAACCGATTGATGTATCTCACACATTGATGTTCCTCCCCCCTTTTTCTCTCCCCTTCCCCTCTGTCTAAAAGTAAATAAATAAAATCTTTAAGAAAAAAAAAGTGAGAAAGTAGACAAACCCATTTTAGATAACTAATGGAATCACAAGACCTGGAAGCCCACTGATGGTGCATGCCTCAGGTGTGTGGCGAGGCAGGACATATCACCTTCCCCATGAAACCAGTCACTTTAAAAGCAGGATTCTCAGTGACTTAATTGCAGAGAGGGATGAGCCCCGAGCCTGGCATAAATTAGATGTGCCCCGTCCCCCAGGGCACAGAGTTGGCAACAGCTGCTATGTAGATCCCAGGGACTTCTAAGCTAGTAGTGTTCTCCCAAACTACTTACAGGTGCTCACCAGATAACACTCTCTTCATCTCTTAGAACACCTGCCCCTCAACCTCCATAACTGAAATCAGCAAAAAAGACCTCTTCAGATTAAGATAGGAGGTTTTGCCCTCTCTTTGTGCTTGGGGATTGAGAACAAAGAATTAGGCATCATGATATGATACAAGTCTCCTGAAAACATACACTAGTGTTTCCCAAATCATAACAACGTGCAGATTGTTCTCTGTATCTAGGACCTGGGTCCCTGGGAGCCACAGTTAATCCCTAGTGAGTAACTGAGCTACAACTGCCATGGCAGTCTACGTCTTGGTGGCTCCTCTGGGCTCCAAGCAGGTGGGCTGGCTCCACCCCCACAATCAGTCACCTTCCCACCAGGAAGCGGTTAGCACTTACCATTAAGAGCATATGACTTCTTCTCGCTCACCTCTTCAGCAAGTTCACACATGTCGCTGTAGGCCCGGGCTAGGCGCCAGAGGAAGTCCTGCCGACGTCCATACTACAGACCAAACAGAGAAAGGGATGCAGGCACCTCTCCCCTCAGAGAATCGGGGCTCTGGCCTTCCCACACCCTAGGTTCAAGTTTCCAAGCTAGTGTGTAACAAATGCGGACTGACAGGCCAGTTTTATGCAGTCTCTCATCCCCACGTGGCCTCCCTTTTCTTGCGCATTTTCACATTTTTTTCATTGTGTCAAGATTTCTTTTTCTTGCCCTGGCTGCTGTGGCTCAGTGGATTGAGTGCCGGCCTGTGAACCGAAGGGTCACTGGTTCGATTCCCAGTCCGAGCACATGCCTGGGTTGTGGGCCAGGTCCCCAGTAGGGAGTGTGGGGGAGGCAACCACACATTGCTGTTTCTCTCCCTCTTTCTCCTTTCCCCTCTCTCTAAAAGTAAATAAAATCTTTTTTAAAAAACGATTTCTCTTTTTCTGTGCCTCATTACATCTGGGAGTCGACCTTTCCTTCTTATACTATCAGCAGGCCAGGGTGCCCTCACTGCAGTAATGCTCAAAAAAGGGAAAATTCCAACTTTGGGGATATTCACACTTGGGTGAACATAAATTCTGGCCATGAGCCGGAGGCAAAGGGGATTGCGGCTGAGTGAGCTGCACATTTACCCCTGGTGTGGTTAACTTCAAGTGGGGTACGCAGCTTGGGCTCTGCTTCAAGGGAAATGAGAGGACATTCGCGTTCTCTCCATAGTTCCCTTCACTGTGACAGGTGGAGTTCTTGCAGTGACTCTACAGAAGACTAGAGGACTGCCTTCAGGAGGAAACCCCGGAGCAGGCAGTAAACCTTTGCCCCTAGGGGCGGCATTTAACCCCTTGGAAGAGGATGTTCAACCCTGGTGATAGGTGCAGAACCAGCCACCTCACCCTCATTTTCCTTCCCATGTCACCTTGCAGGGTCAATAACCACAGCGGCCTGTTCTCATTGCCTAGCAGCCAGCAGGGTTCAGCAGGGAGAGGGGGTGGGCAGACACAGCTGGAGCCTCACCGCTAGCTTGTTGTTGAGCAGCAGCTGGAAGCCCTCCCGCTTGCTCTGCTCACTGCCCTGGTGCAGCTCGTCAGCTTGCTGTAGGAGGGGCAGCACATCCTCCAAGCCAGGGGAGCCTTCAGCCTCCAGGGCTCTGGGAACCGGGCCTGAAGCCACCTCTGCCTCCAGGTCCAGAGAATCCTTTCTCCCCATCTTCACGGTCTCACAGCTCACTTCATCTTCCCCATCTTCACTCTCCCTGTCAGAGTCCCGCTCATAGTCAGACTCGGCATTGGCTGTTGTGTAACTGTGACAGAGAGATGTAAGTTACAGGGTCAAAGGAGGGGATCATTCAGCCCTAGAGCCCCAGGGTCTGTCCTCTACCCACAGAGGGACTCTCCATGACACTCTTGTCCAGAGCACCAACTAAGAAACATTCTCCTTCATTTAGGGGCAAAAACTAGTCCTCTAGAGAAAGCTTCCTATGGGAACCATGGGCTTGGAAAATGATTTAAGGGAAGAGTGACCAACTCTAGGGGCACTGTGACAGTGAGGGACTATTATTAGAACTTCCTGCTTAGCCATTACCAAATCTGCCAGAAAACAGAAAAAGAAAAGCCTAGAAAGGTATGTACCAAAATGCTGCCAGTTGACCTCTCAGGGTAGAAGAATTAAAAGGAAATTATTTTTCTATCCTTTAATATGATTGCTTTAGTGAGCATATGTTCTTATAAATAAAAAAGAAATGAATGTTTAAGATAAAAAAACTTTAGAGGGGCATAAAGGGACTAAATGGTAATGGGAGCTTTTTTTTTAAGTAGGTGGAGCTGATCTGAGCTAGACGGCTCACCAGGCTCTTGGTCGACCATTTTTGCTTTATCAGCCAAAGGCACCTGTCAGAACCAACATGGTGGGTGCCAGCCTCGGAGGCCCTCGGCAGCCAGATACCCACATTTTCTTTCTCAGTTCAATGTGTACCTCTATCCCAGGTCAGTAACCAAACCTAAACCACAACAGGAGTAGCCCTTGGAAATGTCTGGAATTGCTGGGGGTGGAGCGAGGGCCATTTGTAGCTGGAAGCAGGAGACAAGGAAGATGCGAACAGAACCCCCTGGGAAAGTATCTGGGGCCACCATAAGCCAGGGGTCTCCTAGGGAACCCCAACCTCGATGCACCCATTGAACAGAAAGCCAAGTTTTTCTCAGATCTTGGCCTCTACCAGCGGCTAATTAGGGTATTTTTCCTAACTGCCAACTGAATCAGACAAAAACTGAGCAGGGAGGAAGGTAAGACTTGCGCAGAGAGGCCTCCAGACTGAGTAAGAAAATGTAGGTTCTGTCAGCCAGAGGGTTCGGAAGCACATGAGAAGGTCTGTAGGGATGAGCTTTCCTCCATCTTGGAATGAGAGATAGAGGAAGGATCCCTATTTCTGGAGCAAAACAGAACTGAAGGAGAGATGAGGGAGCCCCCCACAAATAAATTCAATACAAGAAGCCTAAGGCCCTGGCCAGATATGCCAAGGTTGAGGGTTCAATCCCCAGTCAGGGCACATACAAGAAGAAATCAATGAATACATAAATAAGTGGAACAACAAATCAATTTTTCTGTTTCCCTCACTCTTCTCTCCATCACTCTCCCCTCACTCCCCCAGTTGGCCAAAAAGTTCATTTGGTTTTTTTCCATAAGATGGCTCTTGTAGTGCTTAGTTGTCTTTAACTTCATTTGAAACAATTTAGTTAGATTGTGACAGCTGTCATATCGGCCTATAGATTTTTAAAAAACTATCAAAATTGGTGAATTTTTGTGTAGTCATTTCAATATTGAAGATGGAAGAAAATATGCAATATTTTCAGCACATTATGCTTTATTATTTCAAGAAAGGTAAAAATGCAACCAAAACACAAAAAAAGATTTGTGTAGTGTATGGAGAAGGTGCTGTGACTGATCAAACATGTCAAAAGTGGTTTGTGAAGTTTTATGCTGGAAATTTCTTGCTGGACAATGCTCCACGGTCAGGTAGACCAGATGAAATTGACAGCGATCAAATTGAGACATTAATTGAGAACAATCAATGTTATACCAAGCAGGAGATGGCTAACATACTCAAAATATCCAAATCAATAAAGTTATTGGTAAAAATGGAAAATGTCTTTTATTTTACAGAAAAAACCATACAGTTTTTCGCCAACCTAATATATATATGGTCTGTCCAGAAAGTATCCAGCCACATACTATGGAAATAGAGACATTTATTGAAGAAGATATAAGACACAAGAAACATTGCACATAGGACAATAATGCCTCAATCTTCTTCAAAGCAGGCACCTTGGGACCTCACATAGTTTTCCCAATCGCCATCAGCTGCCCGGTTATATTTTTCTGAATCTCATCGACAGTCTGAAATCTCTTTCCTTTCAAAGGTGATTTTAGTTTTGGGAAAAGCCAGAAGTCACTGGGCACCAAATCTGGGCTGTAGAGGAGCTGAGTCACTTGGGTGATATGATGTTTCACCAAAAACACTGCACGAGATGTGATGCATGAGTGGACACCTTGTCATAATGAAACTACCAGTCACCAGTTGCCAGTAGCTGTGGCCTTCTGAATCATTCAAATAGTTTCCACAGAGAAATGTTCATGCTTAACACAAAATTTGATGGAGATTCGTTGCTCTACTCTCTCATTCATTTTGAATGTGACAGTGTACATGCTCACTGACTGGTGTCTACCGCCCCCACTGACTAGTACAGTGAAGTCATCATTGTTCACACATGTGCATAACAGTCCACTCTCCTTGGCTGCCAGGTTACATCGATGTCGTGCAAACTGTTCTCCTTATGTTAACAATGGCTGGACTTTTTCAGGACAGACTTCATATATACCCTCCCTCCCTCCCTTTCTCTCTATCCCTCTCCCTCCCTTCTCTCTCTCTAAAGTCTAAAATCAATCAATAATTTTTTTTTTTTAAAGGCAGCCTAAAGTCAGGGGCTGAACACTGTGCTAGGCCAGAAAGCCAGAGATGGCAAGGAGGCAGGCTCTGTCTAGAAGGTACCAAGTGAGCAATCAGACCTGGTGCCCAACCCGTACTTAGTGCTTTACAGAGGAGCTTCCGGAGTCCCCAAAGAAAAGGGCCCTTGTAACATGTACCATAAAAAGTTATAAGGGCCCTGGCTGGTGTGGCTCAGTGGATTGGGCACCAGCGTGCAAACCAAGGGGTCACCGGTTCGATTCCCCATTGGGGCGCATGCCTGGGTTGCAGGCCAGGTCAGGTCCCCAGTAGGGGGCCTGTGAGAGGCAACCACACACTGATGTTTCTCTCTCTCTTTCTCCTTCCCTCCCCCTCTCTCTAAAAATAAATAAATAAAATCTTTAAAACGAAAAAAGAAAAAAAAAAATTATAAGGTATTCAAAACCTTAGCTTCACAACACTTTTTAAGAAGTTATCAAGTTATCTTTCCCCTCTAGCAATTTTCAGTAAAAACTTTAGAAATTGAAGAGACAAGGAAAACCCTGACTGGTCTGGCTCAGTTGGTTGGGCATCATGCCAGGAAGCGAAAGGTCTCCAGTTCGATTCCTGGTCAGGGCACATGCCTGGGTTGTGGGTTCAGTCCCCAGTCAGAGCACATATACATGAGGCAACCGATTGATGTTTCTCTCTTTCTCCCTCCCTTCCCCTCTCTCTAAAAATAAATAAATAAAATCTTAAAAAATAAAGGGAGAAGGAAAAGCGGCATCAGATTTCACAATCAGCCTAGTGGTGATGAATGAGACCGCACAGGAGCATCCTAGAGAAACCCCCAACCCATTCCTCAGACCTGGACGACATCCTGCCCCTATCTAGTCAGCCAGGCTCAAAGGCAAATGGGTGGGTGAATGGATTATCTGGGTCTCATCACCTCGAGTTTTGAAAAAGAAGGGAGACCCCATTCCCTGCGGGACTGAAGGCTGTTTTGGTCAATCAGGAGGTCAAATCAGGAGTCTCCCAGGGAGGGACCTCTCCTCATATGCTTAGTGCAAAGGCATCAGCAGTCTCTCCAGGGAGCAGAGGAAGGAAGAAAATCCTACAGTTTGTGATCCCTCTGGGTCCTAAAGTCCAAGAAGAAGGAGAGGTCAGGAAGGGCCTTACTGCCACCCACAGTGAGAGATGGTAGAGCCCTGTGAGGCAGGGACACTCTAGCAAGGCTGGTACAGTGAGGAGGTCTTTTATTGCACCTCAGCCCCACTTCAAGGAGCTTTGCCTCATTAACTTGCAGCCCCATTGCCAGGCACACAGTGAGCAAACACTTGCTGAGTGAGCATTGACATCAGCCCCATGGGCTTCCAGGGCTTGAGAGGAGACTGATCATGTGCCAGAGCGACATGGACTGCTGTCCCTATATTCACATCATACTCTCACACCTCTTGGACCACCAACCCAGACCTGGAGAAATCAACCAGAGAGAAAGGGGTGGCCCTTTTGTGTGGTGTGCCATGCAGCTTCTGAGATCAGCAAGGGACTGGCAGGGACCTTTGAAAAGGCTGTTTGGATCTGTGCATTCAGAAAGAGCACACTGTTCCCATCGTGGGCTGGGGAACTTGGAGTTATCCTAGGCCACTCCTTGAGAGATCAAGGACTCAGTTCCACATATCTCCCCTCCTGGCAACTAAGTTTCTTTCTGTAAAGTCCTCCTAAGCCCCATTAGAGAGACCAGCTGAAGCATTCAAAGAAAGCAGGTATGGGCCCTGACCCTGAGACATTCCCAGTGGTGCAGAAGATAACACCAATCTAAATGAGGTGATAAACGCCCAAAAAGGAGAGGAGGTCGCAGGCAATCCCTCTTAGATGGCATGCCTGGAAAGCTTGCTGGAGGCGCTGGTGTTTCAGGGCAAGATGGGTTTTTACAGGGAGGGAACTAAAGCTGTCTTCGTTACAGTGCTCTGGGAGCAAGCTCACGGCCCCACACAGTGATTCTGCCTCTGCCACAGTCAGTCAGTTTCCCGGGGCGGGGAGGGGAAGGAATACAGCTTTCAGTGGAGTTGGGTAGACCATCAGATATTCTTATCCTTTCATCCCTCAAAGAGGCACTCCTTCCCTCGGGCCCACACGTTCAAAGTTATTCAAGTTTGAGGCCTCCTCCCATTATTTCCCCTTGACCTATGTGGCACTGACCATGGCAAAAATAGTCACTTTGGCCACCGCCCCAGCTGGCAGCCAGCTAAACCACAGTCTTGCATCACACGCCCCCACTGGCTTCCACATGACACAAAGTCAGTCATGGGGTGGCCGTGCTGGAGCTCTAATGAAGAAAGCCACCACCCCTCTCCTGTCACAGGCGGGATGTCTTGCCCCTTACGGGAACCCCAGTGAGCACCCACAAGCTGCCCGGGTTAAACACTGGCTCTCACTGCCCACAGAAATTTGTATAACTTCTTAGAAATCAAGGAGGACCCTGAGTTCCACATCCTGGTCTTGGGCAGAGCTGTGACCTCTCCTGTTCTACCCTCCTACAAAGTTCAAACGTCAATTCCCCACGCAAGTGACCTACTTCCTTGGGTACAGAGAGATGCTCCTTAAGTCTCAGGGCCCATTATCATCCACTTTGTCCTTTCAATCCAGATGTCAAATGTTTCACTTCTGTCCCTCCCTAAAACAGGCCTCTGGAAGCATCTCTCAGCCCAGAGTTATTAGGTAAATCGAACAGAAAAGGGCCACTTCTCCTTGCCCTTGAGAGTACAGATAATAGCGATTGAATAACCCAGGCATCAGGGGTCAGGAATGGAGCACCAATGCTCTACCAAGACTTCACTGTTTCAAGAGGCACCTGAGCTATAACCCAATCTAGCACAGGTGCCCCACGGCAGTGACATGGAAAAAGAGTAATACTATTCTTAATTTTCTTAGAAAACCAAGGAAGGAGAGGCAGGAGAACATAATAACCCAAACAAAACAAGGCTGAAATCCCTTGAGTAAGGTGTACTGAACACACTGTACTGCTGCGGGCGGTGAGCTGTGGCAGCTCTTGGTCTGTGGGAAGAACTCCCAAGGGCTGCATGGGACACGTCTTCCTGTGAAAGCCCTTCTGTGCCCTGATGACCAAGCCATTCCTCAGATCACAGACCCTCACACCCTTGCAGATGAGCCCAGCTAAGCTTGAACTTGGTAGGTGTACAACCCTGGGCAAGGCATCAAACCTCGCTAAGCCTCAAGTCTACTCTGAGAAACAGAGAAAAACAGCACCTACTCCATAGTACCCTTGCAAGGATTAAGTAAGAAAATACCTCTAACATGCTCAGTGCAGTCTGTCACAGAGGAAGAATAACTAGTCGTTAATAGTATAAGGTGTTAGCCCTGGCTGGTGTAGCTCAGTGGGTTGAGTGTGGGCTGGAAACCAAAGGGTTTTCGGTTCGATTCCCAGTCAGGGCACATGCCTGGGTTGCAGGCCAGGTTCCCAGTGGGGGCCGTGTGAGAGGCAACCACACGTTGATGTTTCTCTCCCTTTCTCCCTCCCTTCCCCTCTCTCTAAAAATAAGTAAAAAATTATTAATATTAGAAGCTGATTCAGCTAAAGAGGGACAACGCTGCAAAGATCATCCTGAATGGCCTGTTTATAGGCCATTCAGCCTATAAACCAGCCTAAATCAGCCATTCTGACCTGACAGAAGGCTTGGGTGTTCTCCGCGCCAATCTTCTCCTTGACGAGGAAGAAAGGTCAGCAGAGGCTTCCAAAGAGAGATCAGCCTCTAGACCTCAAGCAGACCGCCTGGATCGCGGGAGCTGGCAGCAGATGCCACCACTGACAGGATCGGGCATTGCAACAAGGATGTTTATTCAGACTTCATGGTGGGGACCAAAGTTTCAAAATGGCACTAGTGGTTTAAAATCCAAAGTGTTAGCCTGACCAAGTTTGAAGACTCCACGAGACTCCTGCCTGCTGCCCCCCCTCACAGTAAGGCGTGTGGTCAGCCCCACCGGGCCCCAGTACTCGGGTCAGTCGCCTCCCATCCGGTACAGCTGGCAAGGGCGCAAGCCTCCCTGTGGGGAGAGAACTTCTAGGGGAAGGGGAGCGCACTCAGTGAAGGAAATAAAGTTCTTGTGGTGAATGTTACAGGAAAACAAATAAAAAATACGGGATGACGATGTAAGAAACAAACCTACTCAGAGGGAAACAACAGATGCAAACAGTGACCACTGTTGACATCTCCATTTTTCTGGATCACAGCAGGTGGACAGCTTTTCTTATTTCAGCTATTCTGGATTTATTTATATCCTTACTTTGTTCCAAAAAGTTTTTATAGCAGCTTGGAGTGAATTTTCCATTGATAAACATTACTTCTACTGAACAGAACCTGATCTGAGCCACGACCAGCTCCGGGAGAGATGACTCACCCCCCCTCGCTCTCGGCATCTGTGAACGTGCCTCCTGAAGTAGCTGTGAAGTAGATGGAGCTGGAGCCAGTGGAGTCACTCCTCTCTCGGGCAAAGGGGAACCTCCGCCGCCGGGCCACTCTCTGGTTCTCTTCCATGTGGGATCTGAAAGGCAGGGCGGCATGAGGCCCCATCCAGCCTGTCTTTCCCCTAATTGTAAAGCAGCATCTTACTATCTCTCCTCATTAAAGGGCCAGGAACAGAGAAAATCCTGGGTCTCTACACTCAGGAAAACAACAAGGGCAGCCCCCTGAATAAACCAGGGCAAATCAGGTTAGTCAGAATGAAGCATTTCAGCTGCTACAACAGACCATGAGGGCCCAAAAGCAGCAAGGAACTTGTGCAAGGCCAGCTTCCCTGCCAATTAGGTGAGAAGCTATAACCTGCTTCCTCCTTAGAGATGGAGGGCAAAGGCCAAAAGGCTCAGCTGAAAAATCTGTAGGGGCAGGGGAAAAGGCAGGAGAGGAGGCTGCATTACTCACCGGAATTCCCCAACAATCTGCCCAGCAAGCCCCTGCAGGCTGCTCCTCAGCTCCTCTACCTCCCGCCGCAGTGCCACCAGGCTGGTCAGCACAAAGTCCAGGCGGTCCAGCACCATCTCCTGCCCTTCTCGTGGAAGGCTGGGCAGCACCGCAGCATCTCCAGCCTCACCCGGAACTGCCCGCAATGGCCTCACTAAAGGAAGGAGGACAGGAGACAATGATGTCCATGGGACATAGTGAGGAAAAGATCTTGTGCCTAGAATTCAAGAACACTTGCTTCTTATTGAAGTTCAATTTGCAAAGACCCTCGAGGCTCAGAAAGCTTATGTCCCATTAACAAGCACCAAGTAACTCTCCAGAAGAAACATCAAGCTCCCAATCTACAAACAACGGCCGCTGCTCTATGAACCTTCCACAGCAGGGCCTTTGGCAGCACTGCACGCAATGGCAGACGATATAAAATGCTTGCAAGAGTGAGGTTCCTCAGAGTCAGGAGAGCTGCCCCGCTAGAATAAAAGAAAAACCTTTACCTGACTACAGGCCTAATTTGGGGATATTGCGGGTTTGGTTCCAGACCATGGCAATAAATCAAATATCACAATAAAGTGAGTCGTAATCTTTTGCTGGTGAAGGACCTTGCCTTCAATTTGGAAAAAAAAAAAAATGCAATGCCTGTGAAGTGCCATAAAGTGAAGGACAGTAAAACAAGGTGTGCCTGTGTGTAATGCCCAAATACCAGTCATTACAACCACAGAGCAAAACTAAAACTGAGCTCACTCAAATTCTGATCTTTCACTTCCAAAAGAATAGCAAAGAGCCCTGGTAGGGTAGCTCAGTTGGTTAGAGCATCGTCCTGATACACCAAGGTGGCAGGTTCAATCCCCGGTCAGGGCACACACAAGAAGCAACCCGTGAATGCATGAATAAGTGGGACAACAAATCAGTGTTTCTGTTTCTCCCTTACTTGCCCTCTCTAAAATCAATAATTTTTTTTAAATTAGAAAAAACAATAGCAAAGAAAATTCTGAGCTCCTCTCGAGAACTTCTTTTACTGTCATCAGAGAGGGGCAAAGAGAAAAAGGACGGTTACAGAAAGAAAAGGTACCTTGGAAAAAGCCCGTCAAAACCCATCAGAAAACACCATTACCAAGCCCTGAAATGAGCTCTCGGTAAATGACAACAGTAAATGCCAGTGAACTGAGTGCTACCTAAGGCAATTTTACTGGAAAATGTAAAAACAGGAAAGAAACCAGGCAGGCAGAACCCACAGCCCAGCAAGCATAAATCTGTTAAGTCTAATAATAATAACCTAGGCCACATTACAATGCACAACCTACAGTGTTCAAGACTGCAGAGCAAGAAAGACCCCTGGGACCATGGCACTTTCTCCCCTCCTCAGCAGCAGGAGGGCTACTGCTAAGGAATTACAAGCAAACCAACCACTAGGAAAACCACTGGGAAAGTAACACAATCTTTTTTTTAAATCCTGATTTCATTATAAGAAGGATAAAAACACTTGGACTAGATCGTCTCCAAGGTCCCTTCCAATTCTAATATGTAATTTCACAAGTAAGCCTCAGGACTTTTAATTCCTACGAGATTAGTTTTTTTTCTTTTGCCTACTTTAGGACTCTTCCTCTGCTTATCAAACACCGCACCCAGCACTAAGCAAGTGCTATATACACATGGCACCACCGCGGCCAGAACTAAAAGTGAAAGCTAAACAGCCTTTTTACAATATACTTTCCCGGGGTTATAGGAGAAAGAGTACAGAAGAGGGAGAATGCTTTCCTTTCCAATAAGCTTCTCAAAAAGGGGAGAGACTCTCGGGCACCAGCCTTCCTTGTCCTGTCCCACAGGCTCTGCTAGAGGCAGCCTGGTCCTCCGGCCCATCCGTCAGCGGACCGGCTCCTACCCTGGCGTCCGGGCTCTGAAGTCTGCGCGAGGTCCAGTGAGTTGGGCAGGAGCTGGCTCTGGACATGGCGCTGGGTCCGTTTCCATCGCTGGGTGTAAAGGGCACACAAGAATCCAAGGCCCGCGGCGGTGCCCAACAGCAGTCCCAGCCCGGAGCGGGCGCCGCCCAAGACCCCCAATCTAGACATGATGCACCTGCAGCCCGCGTGAGCCACCGGGAGCGAGCGGGCGTGGGAAGAGAGATTCGTGAGCGTGGTCCACCCACCGCCACGCCGAACCCCTGGAGACACCTCTTTGCCCATACCCTGAGCTCCCAACTACCCTCGCCCCAATCCGGACCCTGAGACACGGCCGGCCCCGAAGCCCAACTACTGCGCGTCCCACCCAGCGTGGACACAGCCTCTCGTCCAACACGCCCCCTAGCCCTGATCTTAGAGCCAGGTCTCTGCGCTTCCGAGCCCTCCCCTCCAGCCTCGCGACACGGCCCGCCACCAGCCCGCCGCCCCGGCCGCACTCTCCTGGCCTCCCCCGCGCGCTCTGAAGGTGCCGAGGCCTTGCAGGGAATAAACTCAGACCCTCACCCGGCCGCTCAACACCATAGCAGCAGTTGCCGCCGCCTCACGCTGTCAATGACCGTGACGTCATTAAACGGCGCCATCAGCCCCGCGCGACGTTAGGAAGGCGCGGTGAGATGACCCCCCTAGGTGGCGCCGCCTGCCGGAGCGGGGCCAGCACACGGGCGGGAAAAGGAAACCGAGTCCGGGGGAGAGGGGGAAACACTAGACACTAGCTAGCGCCTTTCGCAATTCAAGTTAGAACAAATTAGGACAGATAAATTGGTGGTTATTGGTGGCTGACCACAAGAGGTCCCTGAGTTCCCAGGGCCAGCTTTTTAAAAACTCTTACGCTGTACTTAAAAAGTCTTATCAGAGATGCACACATCAGCGCTAAAAAAAAATAATAATTTTTTTAAATCCCACCTTCTTAAACCTTACATTGTCGTTATTGCATTAACCACGGACAGGGTTATAAACTTTTTCCATTTCCAGAATGTAAATGAAAATTCATTCCTCTAACCTTCGGGTGAGGGAGACTGAAACCTGACCTCTGGTTGCTTAAACTGGGTCAGGTACCATTTCCGGCTCTGTGTGTGTGCGCGCGTCTGTGTGTTTTAATCTGTTATTCTGCGGACCACCCTGGGCCCATAGATTCTTTTATTTCTTTGCACTCGAGATTTTATTTAACTTCTTGTACTTTTAGAAACTAAAAATACAAGATGTTATGGACTATGATTGTCAACATTTCTTAAGAGTTCAAATTAGTTTAGTGACAGCCAAAATATTTAGATGTTCTCCTCCGAACTTTTTTAATCCTCACCTGAGGATATGTTTATTGATTTTAGAGAAAGGGAGGGAGAGGAAGAGAGGAACATCCGTGTAAGAGAGAAACACCACTGGGTTGCTTCCTTTTGTGTCCAAACTGGGGATCGAAAACCCTCCTCAAATTTTTCATTAGATATTATATTAACTTATCTTTTAATCATGAGATATTTTACATATTAGTACATTTAATGTACATGTACATTGTAAATAATAATTTAGAAACAGTAATGTATTCACCCCACAGCTTGAGGATAGAACTCCTATAGTTGCTATTCATTCTTAAGGAATTATTTCAATTGTTACCTCATGAAATACACTAGGGAATTAATTATAATTGTCTTGGTGAGAAAAGAAGGGTTTTTTTAATTATATTTTATTGATTATGCTATTACAATTGTCCTGATTTTTCCTCCTTTGCCCCCCTCTACCGAGCACCCCCCACTCCCTCAAGCAACCCCCTCACCACTGGTTCATGCCCATGGGTCATGGGTGTAAGTTCTTTGTCTCTTCCATTTCCTATACTGTACTTTACATCCAGTGGCTGTTGTGTAACTACCTATTTGCACTTCTTAATCCCCTCACCTCCTCACCCATTCCCCCATAACCCCTTCCTATCTGGCAGCCATCAAACACTCTTGGTATCGATGATTCTGTCTCTTCTTGTTTGCTTGGTTCGCTTTTTAGATTCAATTATTGATAGGTATGTTTGTTTGTTTTTTGCCATTTTATTGTTCATAGTTTTGATCTTCTTTTTCTTAAATAAGGCCCTTTAACATTTCATATAACGATGGTTTGGTGATGATGAACTCCTTTAATTTTCTCTTATCTGGGAAGCTCTTCATCCGCCTTTCCATTCTAAATGATAGCTTTGCCAGGTAGAGCAATCATGGCTGCAGGTCTCTGCATTCCATGACTGAATATTTCTTGCCAATCCCTTTTAGCCTGCAAAGTTTCTCTTGAGAAATCAGCTGACAGTCTTATGGGAATTCCCCTCTAGGTAATTAACTTCTTTTCTCTTGCTGCTTTCAAGATTCTCTCTTGCCCTGGCTGGTGTGGCTCAGTGGATTGAGTACAGACCGCAAACCAAAGGGGTGCTGGTTCAATTCCCAGTCAGGACACGCGTCTGGGTTGTGGGCTGGGTTCTTAATGAGGACCACATCAGAGGCAATCACACATTGATATTTCTCTCCCTCCCTTTTCCTCTCTCTATAAATAAATAAATGAAATCTTTTAAAAAAATTCTCTTGCCCTGGCTGGTGTAGCTCAGTGGATTGAGCACCAGCCTGTGAAGCAAAGGGTCACCGGTTTGATTCCCGGTCAGGGCACATGCCTGGGTTGCAGGCCAGGTCCCCAGTGGGGGATCCATGTGAGGCAACCACACATGGATGTTTCTCTCCCTCTCTTTCTCCTGCCCTTCCCTTCTCTCTGAAAGTAAATAAATAAAATCTTTTAAAAAAAATTCTCTCTTTATCTTTAACCCTGGGCATTCTAATTATGATATGTCTTGGAGTGGGCCTCTTTGCATCCATCTTGTTTGGGACTCTATGCTTTCTGGACTTGCATGTCTATTTCCTTCACCAAATTAAGGAAGTTGTTTTTTTTTTTTTAAGATTTTATTTATTTATTTTTAGAGAGAGGGGAAAGAAGGGAGAAAGAGGGAGAGAAACATCAGTGTATGAAAGATACATTGATTGGTTGCCTCTCCCACACACCTAACTAGGGACCTGGCCCACAACCCAGGCATGTGCCCTGACTGGGTATTGGACCAATGACCCTTTGGTTCACAGGCCAGCACTCACTTCACTGAGCCACACCAGCCAGGGCCACTATTTTTTCAAATAGATTTCCAATTTCTTGCTCTTTCTCTTCTCTTTCTGGCACCCGTATGATGTGAATGTTGGACCTCTTGAAGTTGTTCTAGAGGCTGCTTTACTTTCCTCATATTTTTGGATTCTTTTTCCTTCTTGTTGTTCGGATTGGTTGTTTTTTGCCTCCTTATGTTCCAAATCATTGTTTTGATTCTCAGCTTCATCCACTACTGTTGTTTCCCTGTAAATTGTTCTTTATTTCAATTAGTGTATTCCTCATTTCTGATTGTATCTTTTTTTATGCTGTTGAGGTCCTCACTAAGTTCCTTGAACATCCTTATAACCAGTGTTTTGAACTTTGAATCTGATAGATTGCTTATCTCTATTTCATTTAGCTCTTTTTCTGGAGTTTTGATCTGCTTTTTCATTTGGGACATGTTTCTTTGTCTCCTCATTTTGTCAGTTTCCCTGTGTTTGTTTCTATGTATTAGGTAGAGCTGCTTTGTCTTCATGTCTTGTTAGTATGGCCTAATGTAGTAGGTGTCCTGTAGGGTCCAGTGGCACAGCCTCCCCTATCACCCAAGCTGGGTACTCAAGTTGCACCCTTTGTGTGGACTGAGTACACCCTCCTCTTGTAGTTGAGCCTTGGTTGCCATTGGAAGATCAATGGGAAGGATTTACCTAGGCCAGCCCGCTGTAAGGATTGGCTATGACCACTTAACACCAACCTCCACCAACCATGAAGGATCAGCTGTGCAGGGGCAGGGTGGTTGTGCTCTGACATGGTCTGTAGCTTTCCACTAGGTACACAGGCCCTGATGTTTCCCCGGGTGGTGCAGACCAAGGTCACCTCCCACCTGTGTTTTGCCTGGGGCATCCTGCCTGAGCTATAAAGCAATCTCAGATGGCTGCTACTTGTGCTGTGCTTGGACATTCCTAGGTAAAGCCAAGCTGTGAATCTAGTCTGGCTGCTGCTAGTGTCTGGCCTGGGGCTCACTGAGGCCAGCTGTTGCTTGTTTGATAGGATTTAGGAAGTTGTGAAGCAGGAGCCAAGACCAGCCATTTATATTTCATATGGAAAAGCAGCTTGGGTGGGTACATTAATTAGGTGGGTGGATTCTCTAGGGATCTCCAAGGCAGATCAAACAGTGTTAGCCAGGTTGATGGAATCTCAGATATGGCACTAGCTTGCCTGCTATGGGGGGAGGGTTTAGAAAAGGGACAATGGCCTCTGCTTGCCTTGATGCCAGATACTTCAGTCTCTCCCTGTATGCCACTAGTGCCTTTCAAGCAGCTACCCTGCTGCTGGAGCTCAGAGGGAGTGAGTCTCAGTAGGTGACTCTGTGTATGGGTTCTTGAAGAGGAATTCTTTGGGGCTCCAGAAGTTTCTTCCACCAACCCAATCCCTGCTGGTTTCACAGCCAGAAGTTATGGGCTCTTATCTTCCTGGCACTGGAACCTTGGGCTGGGGGGCCTGATATGGGGCTGGGTCTCCTTGCTCCTGAGATATTCTCCCCAAATTTTTATCCACCACACATGCGTGAGCAACCAGCCCTTCTGCGTCTGCACCTTCCTTCCAGTCTGGATGGATGTGGTTTCTTTAATTCCATAGTTGTCAGACTTCCATTCAACTCAATTTCTGATGGTTCTGAGTGATAGTTATTCTATATTTTAGTTGTAATTTTGATGCAGTTGTGCAAAGAGGCAAGCCATGTCTGCCTATGCCACCATCTTGACTGGAAGTGTCCAAAAAGAAGGGTTTTTAAGTTTTTATTTTCTATTAAACTTATTGGGGTAACATTAGTTAATAACATTATATAATTTACAGGTGTACAAGATTATAATTCAACATCTGTATACTCCCTTGTGTGCTCCCCACCCAAAGTCTAGTTTCTTTCTGTTACCATCCAAATATTTGACCCTCTTAACCCACGTTGTGTTCTCCTCATCCTCTTTCCGCTGCAGTAACTCCATTCTGTTGTTTGTATCTACGAGTTTGGTTTGGTTTTGTTGGTCTGTTACTTTTTGTTTTATATTCCACATATGAGTGAAATCATAGGGTTTTGTCCTTTTCCTTTTGACTTATTTCACATAGCATAATACTGTCACGATCCACCCATGTTGTCAGAAATGGCAGTATTTCATCTTTTTACGGCTGAGTAGTAGTCTGTTGTATATGTGTCCCACATCTTTATCCACTCATCCCTCAGTGGACATTAAGAATGCTTTCCATATCTTAGCTATTGTAAATAATGTTGCATATGCCAAAAATAACATAAATGGAGCCACTTTGTTTGTTTATTTTTATTGTAATCCTCACCAGAAGGTGTATTCACCGATTTTCCAGAGAGAGGAAGGGAGAGAGAGAAACATGGAAGTGGTTACCTCCCACAGGCGCCCTGTGAACCCACAACCTTTTGGCGCATGTCACTGGACAACACTGCAGCCCCTGAGCCACCCAGCCAGAGCTATAAATGGAGCCACTTTAAAATAATATAAATGGGGCCTGAGCTGCCTTTCCAAGGACACGTCTTTGCCTCAAACCTTTGGAACGTTAAACAGGGAAACTTAACCTTTGGACTGGGCCTAAAGCAACATTTCAGGCCTAAAGAACTTTTTGCAGAGATAACAGGAAAGCAAATATTCTGCTTACTGGACTGTTGAATATGGACTGAAAATGTATTAATTTTTTGTTGTTTAGCTTTTATTTCATAATCATAAAGTTAACTCTGCAAACCAGCTAGACTTGGAAAGTGTAGGGAAAACATGGAACCCAGTGAACTGCAGCCAGAGCACGAAGGTTATAGAACATTCCAAGCAGGTGGGGGTGAAGGGGAGCTCTCCTGAGCTACAGAAAGAATGGTCTGGTGGTTAAGACAAAATGTAAGACAAATGTATTAGAGTTGCCCGCGGTCAGTCATGGTGCTCTTCTTGCTGGTCCTGCCATTCCTGGACCCGTAGCGCTTCCGTGGCTGTCACAGCATCCGTGCCATCTTTCACCTGGTTCTTGGCCGTGCAGATGAGAAACGGAACCATTTGTGTTGGGCCCAGCCTTTGCCGCTGGACAAGATGCCAGGACCATGCTTCTGTGTGCTTCAGGACAAAATTTTCATCATCAAATTTCTCCCCGTAGATAGACTTGCTGCCTGTGCCACTGCGTGTGAAGTCACCACCCTGCGGAATAATTCTCTGAAAGCAGGAGCCTTTGTAACAGCTCCAGGAGACGTGGCCCTGGCATGGTCGCTGGCCGCGGGGAAGGTCTTAGGCCACGTCCGCAAGGGGCCACGTCTGCAAGGCCAAGATTTTTTTAGAATTCTTTAGACCTAGAGTCATTGAGTTTAGAATTACATCTTTTTTAAAAAAGAGCTTATTTTTTAGAGAGAGGAAGGGAGGGAGAGAGGGAGAGAAATATCAGTGTGTGGTTGCCTCTCACACGCCCCCTCCTGGGGAACCTGGCGCACAACCTGGGCATGTGCCCTGACTGGGAATCAAACTGGCGACCCTTTGGTTTGCAGGCTGCGCTCAAGCCACTGAACCGCAGCAGCCAGGGCTACAGCCACTAATTCTTATCTGCACCAAAAGAAATGCCTTCTTTCTAGCGCGGGCCAGTGTGGCTCAGTTGGTTGGAGTATTGGCCTGCATATCAAAGTTTGCAGGTTCAATTCCCCGTCAGGGCACATACCTAGGTGGGTTTGGTCCCCGTCAGGGTTTATGAGAGCAAATCAGCGGATGTTTCTCTTTCTCTCCTTCCCTTCCCCTTTCTCTAAGCTCAATAAGCATGCTCTTGGTGAGGATTAAAAGAGAGAGAGAGAGAGAGAAAGAAATGTGTTCCCGTGGTACTGATATGCTGTATTTTGCCATGTATAGTGCACACATTTTGCCCAATTTTTTGAGTGAAAAATAAGAATGATCACTATACCTGGGTAGTACTAATTCCATATCTATATAAATGTTTTTTAATTGTTTGATTTATGCTTATGTGTTAAAAGTATAACTCTAGAAAGCAATAATAATATCCGTATACAAACCTTAGAATACAATCATCAGTTTTGTTTCTAAATATAAATTTAAAAATTGAATTAAAAAATTAAAATGGAAGATTTTTTTCCTGAAAGTTTGGGCCAAAAATATGGGTGCTTATTATACACGGCAAAAGACGGTAATTGTCCCCCTTCCCTTTCTCATAAATACCCCTTGCCTTTGTCTCCTCCTCAGAAAGTTATCTGGGCTTCTGCCTGAATCAAAGCTTCCCCAGTAGCTATTCTTTTTGATCTCAGTGAACACTTGTTACCTCTCGCCTTGGCCTTTTATTTTTAGGTTAAGTGTCTTCATATTAAAAGAATGTTTTTAATATCACTTTCTCTTATTTTTTTCTCATTTTTTCTGAACTAAGCATGTGTAAGTTTTTCTTCTGTAATAAAAAAAATGTTAACTTAATTTTGGAGGGAATAAAACTTCATTTCCTCTGGTAGAATTCATCTTCTTATCTTCCTTTGCTTCTGAAGCTCTGTTACCCCTACTATACTTGGTCCTGTGATCGTTTGCTTTCTGGTCTGTCGGCCTCACCGGACTGCTCATTGCTCCAGGACGGAGTCCATGCCTACTCATCTCTGTGTCCCCTGTGCCTAACCCAGCTCTAATGCAGAAGCCATCCATAAAAGCTAAACAGAGGCAAGAAAGAAGGAATAATCAACATCAGGCCATGCCACTCGGACGATGCTTTCATGATGAAAAGCTGAGTTGTGGAAGGATAATTTCTCCTGTTTACAGGGGAGAAAGATCTGCCAGATAAATAGACTATGGCAAGAGGCGAGGCCAGATGGGCAGACCAAGCGAGGGAATTCATTTCCCCCTGGATATTAAAGATGTTATCTGGCGAGCGAGATGCTGCCAGGGCAATCAGCAGTGGGGTGGGCGATTCTGGATGACGCTCTCTATCTTAAGCTGCATCTGCAGACCAGTTTTGCAAATGTAATAAAGCCCTGGCAGCCTGAGAGATGCAGTGCCCTGCCATCACCTTCTACTGCTCCATAGCCCAGCCTGAGGGCGGAGAGCAGAGCAGACAGACCCCAAACCCCTGTTCTGCTCTCTGACCAGAACGTGACACCCTCATCTACCTGGCTCTTCCAAATGAGGTGACATAGTCAAATGCCTTGGGACAGCAATTTTCAACCGCTGTGCTGCAAGAATTTTTAAAACATTCAATATCTGACAATTCAGTCAGGGGCACTGACCTCTTTCCCTTAGACTGTCAAATTTTAAACATGACAACAGGTCTGAATAAAAGAAGGTGAAGAGATTAGTCAAAGAACATATAAGCATAGCCCGTGGACACAGACGACAGTGTGGTGAAGGCCAGGGGAGGTGGGTATAGAGGGGGAAAATGGGGATATCTGTAATAGTGTCAACAATAAATAACAGTAATAATAAAAAATTACAAATTACAACAGCCAACACGGTAGCCACCTGGTGTGAATGAATCAAAATTATAACTATTTTTTATCAGATTGGCAAAAAATATATGGTTTTTTGTGTCCCACAGAACTTTAGTGATTGGTTTTCGTGTGCGACGGGAGGGAGAATTGAAAATCGCTGCCGTAGGGTTAGCCAGCAGCCGAAGGCAGTGGTTTTCAACCTTTTCCACCTCATGACACGTATAAAGCAATTATTAAAATTCTGCAGCACATTAGAAAACATTTTTTGCCGATCTGACAAATAAAAGGTATAATTTTGATTGATTTACAAAAAAAAATACGAATAGTAATTACCCACCCTTTTTGCTCCAAAGTGAGTTTTTAAAATAATCAGGTGCCTATACTTGTGTATAAGGATTTCTAGTACCAAGAATTAATTAACCACAGGCACAACCTTATGTGACGTGACCAGTAAAATGCAACTCCATTATATGACCTATATTTATGGCCAAGGCAGGGCATTCACACCAGACGGCTGTTGTGCTGGCTGTTGTCACTTTTTAATTTGACAATCTCAGGGAAAAGAGGTCAGTGCCCTGACTAAATAGTCAGGTAGTGCATGTTTTAAAAATTCTTGAGGCACACTTGTTGAAAATCACTGCTCTAAGGGACTTGACATTTTTAAAAATTGTTCTTATAAATAATTTAATAGCTACAAAAGAATATTTATAATACTTGTCTTTCCCCATCCCATCCCTTTCCCTGCTCTCCAAGATAACACCTACCCTGAACTTACATTTATCATCCCCTAATTTCCTTTATAATTTAACCACCTCTGGTTGGTTTGTTTGGGAGAGGGGACGGGAGGGAGAAGGAGGGGGAGAGAAACATCGATGTGAGAGGGAAACATCAATCACCTCGGACCAAGAATCAAACAGGCAACCTTCCTTTCACTTTGCCAGAGGACCCCCCCGCCAGCCGAGCCACACGGGTCAGGGTGCTGTTATGAATATTCTTGTACCCAGTGAGTTTCCTTGAGGTTTATGTAGGAGAGGATGGGCTGGTGCACAGGGAATGCATGTCTTCAGCTTTACCAGATCATGCCAAATTGTTTCCCAAGGTGCAAGGTAATTGCATCAACCATAATTGGCATTCCCAACAGTAGTGGTTCAGTTGTTACATATATTTACAATTATCTTCACCAACAACTTGATGTTTACTCTATTTTTTTTTTTTTTTTTGCAAATCATTAGAACAGTATCTCATTGTGGTTAAAAATGTAGCTTAATTTGCATTTTTGGGATTTCTAATGATTTTGAACATCATGCTATATGTTTATTGGCCATTCTCATTCCCTCTTTTGAAAAGTGCCTATTCAAGTCATTTGCCTATGTTTCTTCTATTGATTTATCTTTTTCTCATTGGTTTGTAGTTCTTCATATGCCTGGGCATTCATCCTTTGTCAGTTTAACAAATCCTTTGTTAATCACGAGTATGTCTCAGTCTTCTCTCTCTAGCTCAATTGTTAACCCTGGGGGGAGGGGCAGAGAGTACAGAAAATGAATTAGACCACAAAGGACCCTGTAGAAATACAACCGCCTATTGCCCTTACAGCTCTCTTCACGTCTGTCAAAGTGCTGGAGACGGAGCATAACCTAGAAGAGCCCTTCAGTGAAGTCAAGATTTTTCAATCGCTGGGCTGGAAAGTTACAAACAGTTTTAGTTTTGCTTTCTTTTTTAAAGAACCAATCACGCCCTGGCCGGGTGGCTCAATTATTTGGAGCGTCGTCCATACACCTGGTCAGGACACATACCTAGGTTGAGGGTTTGATTCCAAGTCGGGCGCGTACAGGAGGGAACCCATGGGTGTGCATCGGTGTCTGTCTCTCTCCTTTCCTCCCTTCCTCTCTCTCTAAAATCAATGAAAAAATATATCATTGGGTGAGGATTTATTTTTTTTAAGATTTTATTTATTTATTTTTAGAAAGAGAGAGAAGGGAAGGGGAAAGAGAGGGAGAGAAATATCAATGTGTGGTTGCCTCTTGCACATCCCCAATTGGGGACCTGGCCCACACAACTCAGGCATGTGCCCTGACTGGGAACCAAACCGGTGACCCTTTGGTTTACAGGCCTGCGCTCAGTCCACTGAGCTACACCGGCCAGGTCCTGGGTAAGGATTCAATCACAATAAAACCAACAGTGTTGAGTTGTCAGATTTTGCTACAGCCAGATGAAGGCGTGGATGCAGGGAGGTCACCTCGCTGCCCTCTCATGGGTGACTAGTGCGTGAGAAGTTGTTTATTTTGCCCCACGTGTTGCCTTGTGATCTCCGCTTGTGCGACGTCTCTCCAGCTTCGTGGAAAGCTCTCCAAAATGAGGGCCAAGTTCTGTTGGTTCAAGTCCCTCCAGGCTTGCACCCAGCCAACCGCTCAGTTCCTTTAGGTGACCGATAGCACCCCAGAAATGCAAGGTCCCGTCGCGGTGCTAGGAATTACAGTCAGGGAGGCGGAGTGCGCGGCGCTCTCGAGGTGGCACTTTAGCTGTAACCACGGCCCCTTACCCTGTCTTACTCCGCTGAAGGAGTCTCTGGAGAACGTGTCTGGGGCACGGGAAGTGGGATCCACTAAAACCTTTAGAGGCGTCCCTGGGTGCTATGGGCTGGAGCTCGGGAGGCTTCACTGGGACCGGGGTGGGGGAGGGGGAGGGGGGAGGAGACCAACGCGACTTTAGAACCTGTTACTGACATGTTGCAGTAAGAGGGCGCAAAGTCGACACACGCGCTTGGTGCCCCGGCCCACGGTAGAAAGGGAGTCTGGCGGGTCACCCAGGCTTCCAGGCCGCGAGCACAGAGGCAGCCCCACACAACACGCCCCCTCCGTGTGCGCTGCCCCGGGGCAGGGGCGGGCCCTGAATCGCCGGTGCAGGGGGCGCGTCACGGGCGCCCGCTCCTGATTGGTCGCCGCCACGGTCCGACCGGGCGCACTCGGGGGTTGGCGTCGCCGGAGGCCCGAACCGGAGTAACGGGACTCGGGGTGGCGGGTGGCAGTCCGGGAACCCAAGGGTTGGCGTCGGTGTCAAGCCCAAAGCCCAGGTTGGGAGCCTCGCCGGGACGCGCGCACCATGCCCTACGTGCTCATCAGCACCCAGATCCGCATGGTGAGTAGCCCCGCCTGACCAGCGGGGCCGGGGCCGGGGCCGGGCCTGGGCTTCGGGGCTGCAGCCGCACCTGGGCGCCTCCGGCCGGGTCAGCGTCTGGGGGTGCTGGTCGGCGAAGCCGCCCGGGACACGCCCGCCTCACCCCCCGCCGCTGGCAGGAGGCTGGGCATCTGCGGGGCTCCCGGGACTCGGGACTCTGGCCCGCCCGCCGCCTTCGGGGCCGGGAAGGAGGCCAGGTTCATGCGGCCCCGCGACCCAGCGAGCTGGGGGCGCTGGCGGCTGCTGTCCTACCTGTCCGCGGGAAGCCCTGACCTCACACGTGCAACACCCACTGCCCTACACAGAGCCTCCCCAGGGGGGAGAAAGTGCAAAAACCTGAGGGAAAGAGGTTTGAAAAAGAAAAGGACGTGCTAAGAGGATAACATCCATTCCAAGTGCCCGGCCCACCCACTGCCGCCAGCTGCAGCCTTGAGCACGTCCAGGAAGAGCTGTCCCTGAGGCCTTAGGAAAGGAAAAGAAAGACCTTCCTGCTCACGAGGAAAGGAAGGGGAGACCGTCGCCCATGCAGTTGGAGGTGGGAAGAACACCATTCAGGAGTCAGAAGTCGCTTCCCTTTCCTGGGCGCAGTTTCCTGGTTGCCCCATGGGTCCCCATTTAGCTGCAGTGATCTGGCTTGGTCCCCCAGCGGGACAGCAGGTTGCCCCGTCCCTTTTCACTCCCAGTGCCGGACTGATTCATCGGAGGGGAAGCAGCCTCCTGGGGGTGAAGGAAAGGGCGCACTCACCACGTGGCAGGAGCAGTCTTGGCAGTGCCCTTGGCAGTGGTTCGAGAACCAGTCGTTTGAGAAGTTGTTAAAATGTGGACTCTTGGGCCCCTTCCCAGACCTCTCAAAACACTGTAAGCCTGGGGTGTGGGAATTCAGTGGTCCTCGGGATTTTTAAGAAAGGTGTCAGCTTTATTGCTATGTAATACACATACCCTAGACATCGCCAATTTTACAACTCAATGGCTTCCGTGATTTTTTCTTTTTTTAGCATACCCAGAGTTTTGCAACCATCACCCTAATAAATTTTGGGACATTCCTATCACCCTAGCAGTCACTCCTCATTACCCCTGCCCCACGTAACCACGGATCTACTTTCTGTGGTAATATGTGGTCCTGTACCTGGCATCTTCCATTTACATAAGGTTGTCAAGGCTCATCTGTACTGTAGTATGTATCAGTACTCATTCCTTTTTATTGCAAATAAGATCCCATCATATGTCTATACTGCATTTTATTTATCCACTCAAGTTGAAAAATTTTTTGCTTACTACGAATTATGCTGCTACAAACATTGTTGTCCAAGTTTTTGTGTGGACCGGCATTCTTTTCTCTGTTCTCTAGCTGGTTCTGATACAATACCAAACAGGGGTGGTGGGTGGTGCCTGGCATGAAGGTGCCAGTTCAAGCACTGCCCAGCTCAGCTCGGAGGGGCTAGAGAAGCCTCACATTGCTTGGCTGGGTCATTGACCGGCCTCACCCTTTGCCAGCTTGTTCTCAGCCCTCAAGTTCCCTCACCAACCCCTCCAGCCTTTCCCTGAAGCTGACTCAGTGCCAGCAGGCAGAGGAAGGAGAGTCCAGACCGTCCACCTCTACCTGGCAGCCAGCCAAGCATCCACTGTTGCTTACCTTGCAGGAGGTGGGCCCCACCTTAGTGGGCGATGAACACTCAGATCCAGAGCTGATGCAGCATCTGGGGGCCTCAAGAAGGGGTGTCCTGGGAAACAACTTGTAAGTAGTGGCATTCCTAAGTATGTTCTCACTGGCCCCCCGACAGTCCCTGTTCCCTTCACACATCACCAAAACCAGGTGCAACGCCATTACCCAACCTCAGAGCCCCTCTGTCTGCCTCCTGGGGCTCTGCACTCTTGTAGGGCCGGTCCGGGCCGGTCTCTAGCCTCACAGACCCCCACCCCCACCCCACTTGCTCTGAAGGCTTTCCCACTGGCCTTCCCTTCACAGGAGAGCTCAAGGACAAAGTCCCAGGACAGTCCAGTTTCCTGGAGATAGATCAATGTCAGTGGACTGTTCCTTGCCCTACCCCCTTTCAAGCTTATCAAGGCAAAGACAGGCACAGAGGAAAGGGTTTGTCTTGAAGAGCCACCTGATTAACAAAGCTAAGCCCCAGAAACAGGGAGCAGGCAGCTTGGGTCCTACTTCCAGCTCAGACAGGTGCCTGGAGACCCAGCCACTTCCCTTGGCATTCTTCTCACCAGTTCCACGTCTAACCAGTGAGAGAGAGCTGCTTCCTTTACTGCCCCTCCCCACCTAATGCCCTGTAGGCATGGAGAACCCTGGCTCCACAGGCTGAAACTCCTTAGAAGGGTCCCCAGAGTGAGTCCCATTTCAAAGGGGGCAGCCCCTTGGGTCAGGGCTGGAGGGCGAAGCCAACCCTATCCCTTTGCCACGAGGCATCTGTCTGGAGATGCCCAGCTTGGGGCTTGAGCCCTTTATCTACTTGCTGGCTCTTTAGTATTCACTCACCCTGAAAGAAGGAAAAGCAAGCATTCTCTGTACCAGGCAGAGGCACCCAGAGCCAGGAACTATTAGGGCCACGCTGTTGTCCCCGGACTGAGACCGCCCAGGCAGCAGGAGGGCCAGCGGCCTGGGTGAGGACCCTGGGGAGAGCAGCTGGTTCCTCCTGAACAGCACGGCGGGCGAGGGCAGGCGAGGGCACGCAGGGCTGTCATCTGACCAGCAGGGGTTCCGCTGTCTCCCGGCATCGGGAAAGCCACTTGAGCCCTCTAAGTCCTCTCATTTATAGAGTGAGAACAATCAATGAGCCTCTTCAGGTTGTTGAGAGGAATAAATGAGACAACCCACAAAAAGTGCTTAGCAGGGGAGGGGGCCAAGGAATGCGCACTTAGCCTGGGAGACACCAGCAAATGAGTGAGGCACTATTACGGGCATCCCTGACCACCGTGCACCCTCTCACACTGCCCCTCCTTTCATTCACAGCCAGGAGTACTATGTCAATGACCCCCCTCGGATAGTCCTGGACAAGCTGGAACGCAGGGGCTTCCGTGTGCTGAGCATGACGGGCGTAGGCCAGACGCTGGTGTGGTGCCTGCACAAGGAGTGACCCCCCCACACTGAGGAGCACACAGGGCACCCCTTCTTTGGTTGCCAGGGGCCCCAACTCCAACCCCCACCTCTGTCATGGCCCTGCCCTCTCTTTCCAAATCATCAGTTTTCCTGGCCCCAGCATCACTGGGCAGTGAATGGCCTTTGAACCTGCCTCAGCAGGGGGCAGGGAGAGCAGGCCCCTTGCCCTGGCGCTCCCAGCAGCACCTCCACCTTCCCGCCTGGCAGGAGCCAGGCTGCCCTTGGCCAGGAGCAATGGCCCCAGAACTGTGTAGCTAGTCCAAGCCAATAAAGGGCCACGATGAGTGTCGATCCTAAGCTCTGCAGGTGCAGGGACGCTCACCAAGCGCAGTGCCTTCCTGCAGGTCTGTCCATTGCCGGGGAGGGTGGGCCAGCCTGGGCGGAGCCTCTGAGGCAGAGCCCAACAACCACGGCCACACTTGGACAGGCCAGCACCCTGCACCTGTGTAAGCAGTAGAGGCAGACTTTTTTTTAAAAAAAAAGTTTATTGGTGAGGGTTAAAAAATAGGCTGTGGGGTGGCAGGGCTGGAGCTACGTGGGCTGCTCCACCTTGTCCTCCCGCTGCATCTGGGCAATCAGCTGCTGCCGCTCAGCTGCTTGGCGCAGGCGCATCATGACGAGGCTTTCATAGTCCCTCTCGGACACCACTGAGCCCTGGGGGACAGAAGGACAGGGAGGGGTCAGGGGATCAGGGCACAGCCCCACAGACTCCAGAGGACAGGGCCTCAGCAGAGCTACAGTCAAGAGTGAAGAACGATGCCCAGGAAGGGAAGGAGCCTGGGGCAGCCTGCGACCCCAGTTCGGAGCCTTCGGCCTCCAGGCCGGCTCCTCTACCCATCTCCACCAGTGAGCGCCCCCAGCAGCCCCTCACATCTACAGTCAGCTCTGCTTCTCTTTCCCAGGTCATTCGCTTCCTCATGCTCTGGCCAGGCCCACATCCCCTTGTCTCCTCTCAGCCCTCTGCCCCACTGCTCTGCTGCTCACAGGCAGCCAGCGAAGGGGTGCTGTCGGAGGTTTGGAAGCCCACTCTGCTTATCCTCCTGTGGTCTGGCTCCTGCTGAGGACGCAGAAGGAAGCCCTGCCCTAGACAGTCTCAACCAGCCTCACCCCGAAAGACAGAAACAAGCATAAGGCTGGCTTGCCTCCTAAAAATACACACCAGGGTTCCTGGAGGGTAGGGCTGTAGCTTTTTCTTTTATGATCTTGCCAGCAGAGTGCAGGGGATTAAAGGCTGCTGCATTTTAATAATCAAAAGAATAATAAACAACCACCTCAATGGGCCCAGGCTGAGGGGTGGAGAGGCAGCTCTGCAGTGCCACGAGCCCCGAGTGGCCAACCCCACGCCCTGATAAGGTCTGCAATGGGAATGAAATCACTTCCTCCCTTGAGGCAGCTGGGGCTGTGGGCAGTGTAAAGCCCACCTGACTGGGGCACAGGGGCGAGCCAGACCAGGGGGCTGCAGAGCAGGCAAAGGTGCGGAGCCCTGTCCTGGCATGCCAAACTGGTGCACTCTCGTGGAGTAAGTCAGGAGGAGGCATTGGTGGTCAGTGACCCAGAGAGTAAGAAGGGAGTGGCTGGGGTTAAGGTGCCAGGCCCTGGCCAACTGGTTCGGAGGAAGGGGTGTACACAGCCAGGAAGTGTTGTTCAGCCCAGATCCCTCTGCTCCTCCCAACTACCCCACCCCGCTCCTCTCTCCTCCAGGCCCAGAGCAGGGCCAACAGTTCAAGGCAGTCTGTGTGGCTCGGCCCCCTCCACAGAGGAGGGGCCTCAAGTGAGGCCAGGGTGTCCCACAGGGAAGGACTGGGGCAAGGGGCAGGAGGCAGCAGGACCCTGCCCCTCAGCTGCTCTCTCCTGCCCCAAGGCCATCTGGTAAACTGCAGAATGAGGAAACCCAGCAGCCAGACGGAGTGCCAGGCCAAGGGGAGGGCAATCCTCTCCCCAAGGTAATACTGCTCTGCCGAGAAGACTCAGAGTCACCCTGGCATGCCCTGAGCCCAGCCCTGGAAAGAGCTGGCCCTTTATTGGCATGGGGCTGCTCCCTGCTAACACACCCTCTGCCTCCTTCCCGCCATACCTGTGGGCTCTGCTAATGAAGGCCTGTCACCAGGCCCCAGGGCTGAGTCACCCACACCAGCAACAGGTCCCTTCCTTCCCTAACAATTGTTCCACACGCCTGCCTTTCAATTAACTGCCACCCTCCCTGAGCTCCTCCCACCCAGACAACACCGGGGGCTGGGCAGCCAGGCCACCTGCGAGGGTCCCCGTGGTGGGGCAAAAGGAGACAGTGTGGTGACACAGAAAGCAGGGCTGGCCCCAGACCAGCCCCCAGAGGAATCTTAAGCTCCCCGGCGGCCCTGGGGTGTGGGCCATGGCTGCTCCAACCCCTGCATGCAGATGCTGCAATCACCTCAGAGCATGAAACCCCGGCTTCCCACCTGACTGAGTCAGCTGAGAACAACACACCTCCACGCCACACACCAGCACAACCAGCTGGGCACTAATCGGAGGCAGGGCACCTCGGCAGAGAGAGCCAGGAGCCAGGGAAGGAGCACGAGCGGCCCCTGCCCGCCTGAGAAGACCCAGCTCCGACACCCCTGGAGCTGCTCTCACTCAGGCTCCAGTAAGTGCTGCTGCTTCCTCTTCGGGTTTTTCCACTGCCCTATCACGTAACCAGGCCGCTCCTGTCCCTCTGGGAAACTCTGGACACCAGGACCTCAGAGTGCTCTGTTCTGCTCTTCCTGGGACCTCGCCTCACCACCCAGGATGGTGGCCTGAGATCTGTGCTGGGCGGAAAGCAGGCAACCTCTGCTGAAAGTCCACGAGGGCTGTTTCCCGCTTCTTGTCATTCACTGCTCTGGCAGGGACCAGATGGTCCCCAGTCACTCCTGAACTGGACTTCTAAGGTCTGCTGGCAACCTAGGTCCATGGAGACCTGGCGGAAAGGCTCCTTCCGCAATGCCTCCTTCTTCAAGCGGCTGAGCCTGGGACGGCCTCGGCGACTCCGGCGGCAGGGCAGCGTGCTGAGCCAGGCCAGCATGGCTGGCGGGGACCATGAGGAGTACAGCAACAGAGAGGTGGTCCGGGAGCTTCGAGGGAGGCCGGATGGCCGGCGTCTGCCTTTGTGGGGGGACGAGCAGCCCCGGGCCACGCTTCTGGCCCCTCCCAAGCCCCCGCGCCTCTACCGAGAGAGCTCCAGCTGCCCCAACATCCTGGAGCCCTCACCTGCCTACACTTCGGCCTACTCCACTACCCTGCCCTCAGCACAGTCCCTGGCAGGCCCCCTCCACGAATACTCCGAGGAGGACCTGGTGGATACGCCCCCCTTCCAGAGGACACCTGCTCCGGACCTTAATGACCCCTTCTTCTCCTTCAAAGTGGACCTGGGGATTTCACTTCTTGAGGAAGTTCTACAGATGCTGCGGGAGCAATTTCCCAGTGGGCCCAGCTTCTGAATGGGGTGAGGGCAGGCAGAGGTGTGGTGACTGAAGAGCCGAAAGCCTGGGGATCCAGGAAAGGAAGGTACAGTTGTGGGTTAAGAAAAAGGTGGGGACAGGAATCCAGGGCCCTGCCTGCCCTCTGAGTTCTCAACAGTCCTCCAGGTCACCCCAGAGTGGAGGGCCAGAGGCGGAGAGGCAAGCTGGACATGTTGTGAGCCCTGAAGGGCGCTGGCTGGGCTGGGAAAGGGAGGTCATGCCTGCAAGTCCAGGGACCAGGTAGAGACCAGCAGAGGAGGTGGGTGGCACAAAGGGTTAAGTCAGAGAATGGAGAACACACAGACTGGACAGAGCAGATGGGTGATGCCCTTGCCCCAGCTGCCTCTGAAGCTACTGTCAACAGAGAGAGGTTACGGGACAAGTCTAGGCTACAGCGGTCCAAATCAGGCCTAAGAGGGAAGTGGGGAGATCTGAGGGGAGAGGGGTGGGAGAGCCTTGACTTTGTCCAATGTGGTAGCCACTAGCTGCATGCGGCTGTTTATATTTAAATCATTGAAACTAAGTAAAATTAAAAATTTAGTTCCTCAGCTGCACTAGCTACATTTCAAATGCTCAATAGCCACACCTGATTGTGGGCTACTACACTGGACCGTGGAGGGTGAACGTCCACTTTGAGGGAAGAAGCTGTACTGGATAGCGCTGGCCTGGAGCACGGCCCACAGCCAGCAGGGCATGGTGGGGGGAGGCGGAAGCATGGAGGCCTGCAAGGGCAGGGAGAGGCTGGCGGCAGGAAGAGCGAGGCACGTGCAGACAGACTATCATTTAGGAAAAAGGCCACACAAACCATGAGCAGGGAAGGGCGCATGAGAGACTCCAGCTGCCCACACAGCAGCCTGGAGTGGCCCTAGGTGCCCGAGGAGGGCAGCCCCAGGGACTGTGGGCAGAAGGCACCACACGGCTGTAACAGGCTGCTTTGGGAAGTTCCCAGAATTATTGCTGAGGGGCGCCCTTGGGAAATGCAGCAAGAATGGTGGCAGGTCTCCCTCTGCCCTGCACCCTGATGAAAACGCAGGACTGGACATGAAACTCATGGCTGTTACCATGAAGAGGCACAGCTGGTCACCAGGACGGGGGAGCTCCGCCCTGCCTAAACTCTCTGCTGATGGGGCCTTGCCACCCAGGGCTGAGCGGCCCCCTGGACCAAGGCCACATGCTGTGCTACTGCCCCACACGGCGGCTTGGCCAGAAGACTTGAAACCAGAGCTTAGGTTGGCTGGACCAGGTGGTTCTGAGATTCCGGATGTAGCAGAGGGAGCAGGAAGCTTTGATAATACAAACTACCTCCACAACTCCCACCTATGGCCGCTACCACCCCCTCTCCTGTGTGGGTGTGCCCAGAGGAAAGGCCCCCCTCTGGATGCAGGAGCTAGTACAGAAAGGTCTGCGTGACCGCCTATGGAATGGCATCTGGGGCTGTAAAATGCAGGGACTTCATGGTGAGGGAATGAGCTCTCTAGGGAAGGATCGAGTTGGGCTCAGGCCAGTTCCTTTTTGTCCTCTGTCCAGGGTCTGGGACACACCCCCACAGAGCTTCCTGCTCTCATAGCCAGGGGAGGGGCAAGTGAGAAGGCAGGGGCAGGTGACTGAGAGCAAAGGCCTTGCCGACAGACCTACAGAGGGGCGCTCTCCCCGAGAGGGTTGTGAACGCACCAGTCTGAGGCTCCCACACAGACCTGCAGGCCGTTTCAGAGAAGGGACATCTCTTGGTCTAAAAGCTGTCTGTCCCACCAGAGTGAGGGCAGGTGTGACTAGGACCACCGTGTGGGGGGCGGGGGGGCGGGGAGCCTGCTAAACAAAAGCCCTCATGGAACTGTGAGGACAGACGGCTAGTGCTGAGACGCAGCAGCTGAAGCCTCTGCTTTGCCGTGAGTCAGGCACCCGGGGCCTTGAGCACCCCGGTGTCAGCAGAGAAACTAGTGGGACTCCTAAGGAGGAGACAGTGCCTCTGCTCAGTAGGTCCTGTCCATCCGGGGCAGGCACAGACACACCTGGAAAATGAACTGGCCTCACCCTCTACCCCTTCCCCATGGCACTGGGCTGTCTCAGTGCCAAACGCTTCACACTAAAACCAAGCTACCTGTGGGCCAAACCCCCTTCAGGTGCTGATGAAGGTCCCCAACCGGGATGTGGGGGGAGGTCTGAGAATTCTGTGTGTGGTGGGGCCCACTGGCCTTCACAGAGGAAAGGGGGTCAGCACAGAATCATGGTCCTCCTGCTTTGGCTGGCGGACCTGACAACCTGACTCCATCAGGATGACCTGGATTTGCGAGGAAAGAGCCCAAACAGGAAAAGGTCCCCCAAATCCTGAACAGGCCCACCTGTGTGAGGCCTGGTTCCTTACCTGTGCCAGTCCTGGGTGGCTGGGGCCATCCCTGCCCTGGGGCCGTCCCTCCAACCACGAAATCTTCAGAGGGTTATCGACCAGGCCCACTTCATTCTGGACAGCCAGCTCCTGCCATACACAGCATCCAGTTAGTCCCGTCACTCCAATTAGCTATAGAGTGGCTCTCTCTACTCCCACAGAAAGTACCAGAAACAGCAATCTCATCCTCCAAGCAAAGCTGAACAACCTTTCCTTTGGTGTACTGAGGTTCCAACCCTCCTTGTGGGCCAGTGGGGGTGTAAGCCTTCTGACCGGGTTGTTGGACGAGGGGGAGAGGCACTATGGGGCTGCAGCCTGGAGGCCTGCCAGCTCCGACGGCAGAGTGGAGGGTGTGGAGCCAGGCAGCAGGAAATGGAGTTGGTCTGTGCTCTCCATTATCCTGGAGCACTCTCCCGCCCATCCCTGGGCTCTGAACTGGCCCAGAGGTTCCCTGAGAGTGTGGGTACCTATGCGCAGGGAACCCACAGAACTGTGTCCCTACCCTGAAATGGCAGGGCTGGCAGCAGCTCCCCCAGAGCCTCACGCAGCACTCACCGCAGCCTTGACGGTCGCAAACTCCAGCACGGCTGTGCCTGCCTTCTTCCTGGAAAGCACCACGTTGAGCACCTCTCCATACTGTGGGGACAAGGGAGGCCTGGCTCACAACAGAGACAAGCCGTGGTGGCCCCAAGACCCGTCGGAACATGTTTAGCCGGGGGATTACTTCTCATTGCCAGGGTTCCAGAGGGAAAATCACAGACAGGAAGGAGAGCAGATTTTCCAGGAATGCAGAAGAAAAGCAAAGGAGAGCTGGGCAAGGGACTAGGACTTGGACTGGCAGAGTCACAAAGCTGCCTCAGTGACCGAAGATGGTAAAGACGACAGGGCTTTTGCGGCAGATGCCCCCCTCCTCTCACTCAGTCAAGGCCGCGGCTCCTAAGGACAGCAGGGGCAGGGGTGGGCAGTACAGGTGAGACAGGCCGGGGGTGGCCTGGCAACACAAGTGGGAGGAGGGCCGCGGCCTGGGGAGAAGCTAAAGCTGCCCTACGGTCTCTGACAGGCGAAGGGCAGGTGGGGCGATGGGAAGGAGGGGAGCTGGCAGGGCAGACCTTCTGAAAAAGCCGCAGGAGGACATCTCTGGAGTAGCCACCGTCCGACCCCTCCTCCTTGCACTTCCACTTGAGCTGGAAAGACAGTGGTTGGCACCACCACCGAATTCCGATCTCTGTCTGAACAGCACCAGATCCCGCACCGGGCTTTGCAGTCTGAACAGACTCCCTCCACTAAGTAGTCTAGGGAGCACCCCTCAGAAATATGTTCCCCTTGAAAACGGACAAGCAGGGCGGCCCGCACACCCTCAGCCACGTCCCCAGCCCTGTCAGGTGCTCTCCTGGAGCGCCGCCTGCAAGTCAGGGCTGAGGGCAGCCTCCTGTGGCAGGCTCCGAGAGGCCCTCCTGATCCCCGGGCGCAGGAGATGGAAGGGTGTGCGGGGGGGTGCAGGACCCCAGAGATCCAATGGCCCTACCAAGTCCCACCAGAACCCCTTGAGCCACAGGAAGTATGTGTTCTTGCTGCAGGAGGTAGTGTCAGGTGACCCATGGGTCCCCAGGGGGCTCACCTTTAGCTTGGGAGTTTCTTTGCCTTCAGGATTTTCTGCCTTTCCTAGGAAATTTGGGGAAATCAGTAAGGTAGAGTATGAGGAGAGAGAAGTTCTCCCAAAGGAGACACAGCCCAGAGCCAGAAGGACCTAGAAAAGGTCACTCTTGACCAAGGGTAGTATCTGCCCGCTGCTGAGGAGGCTGGTGGCAAAGGCAGAGGCAATTCCACTGCCATCCCCAGGAGCTGCCGCCCTGGGGGTAGGATGCAGAGGCACAGGCCACATGGCTCCACTATGACTAAGTATCCCAGAGTCTTTCTCTTGCTGACCTCCAAATAGAGCCAGCCTTGCTGCTGACTAAGACATACCAGCCCAGGAGATCTGGGGCAGAATGAAAAGCAAATAGGCCCCAGAGAATTGGTAGGAGGAAGGGACAGGTGGCACACATCCGAGTGGGGTGCCACCAGGGTTCCAACAGGTGGAAGTCTCTACAGCAACTCAACAGAGCTAGCTCAGAGTGGGCGGCGGGTGGAGGTGAGGGACTCTCACCTCTCAACCTCTGCTCCCGTTCCTGGCGTATCTGTTCCTGGATCAGCCTCTGCTGTTCCTCCAGCTGCCGGGAACCCTCCTCTCGCAGGCGTTCAATCTGCAGAGCAGGGGGTTGAGGGGTGACAATTCTGTGCAGATCCAATTCTAGGTTGGCTCCCCTTGTTAAAGTCCCTGGGAAGTTCCACCTGTAAACTAGGGCTCCGCAACCTGTGGGTGGGACATATTACCCAGATCCCACAGAAGGTGGGAAGGGTATGGCCTCCCCAGCCACCTAAGTCCACCCTCCTCCACCCCCTGCAGATGGCCTCAGGCCCACACTCCCGGAAGCTCACCTCCTGCGCTAGTGTCCTGGTGCTCCGGCTCTCTTCTTCCTCCTCACCGCCCTGGGCCTGAACCTGCCGCTCCCGGGCCTCCAAATCTAGGCACAAAGGTTGAATGTCCCAATGGCTGGTCTGAGCAGTTTCCACGTGGCCTCACACCCCCAGCCCCGGCTGCTTCCCCAGTCTCACACAGGATGAAACCATAAAGTAATTGCCCTCTCCCTCCATGCCCATGTGCCCTCAAATGAATTTCCATTACAAAAAAATCAGAACACAGAAGTGCAGGCTCCAGCTGAGTGGCCGGGGTCTGAAGAGTTAAATCAGCTGACACTGACCAAGCTGGTTCTCTGATCAGTGAACGGGGTGTGGGTGGGTGCTTATGTCAGCAATGTGGGGCCGTGTGTCAGCGATGGCAGGGAGTGGGCTGCTGGCCTCCGTTCCTTGGTGCGGCACCACAGCCTGACCTGTGATGTGGTTTGGCTTTGACGCGGTTTCCACCACTGAGCCACACTGTCACTGTCTTCTTCACCGGCCCCTCAACTCACACTTACCAAGCCTCCCTGCGAACCCGGCCACAGTGCCTCCCACGGGGATGGCAGATTCTCTGAGAGGACATCACTCCTGGTCACAAAGCCCTTCCTGCCTTCCAAGGGAAACCTGCTTGTGGCCCTGCTCCAGGACAGCTGCTGTGACAAACCCTTCTCTCAGGCCTGGGACTCACTGCTTCCTTTTCCGTGCACTTTACTTTCCTACAATCTAGCGTTTTTGTTTGTTTTTGGTCGAGAGATGGATGCACTGGGACAGGGAACACACACTAAATACACGGATACCAAGTAGGCAAGAAGATGAGGAGAAAACTGAGTGAAGAGTGCCCGCACCAACCTCCCTGGGATGATGAAACTGACTTACAGCCACAGGAACAGCACTTGGCAGACTACCAGAAACCCCTGAACTGCACGCTTGAAATGAGTGCATATTGTAATATAAAAAATATAACTCAATAAAACTGTTTAAGAAATGAAAGAACACCTGGACCTCTGGGTCCTTCTGAGGGACTTCTCAAAATGAAAGCGCTGTGCAGAAACGTGGCTGGTGTGGCCAGTGGGCCGGAGCGCTGTCCTGTAGACCAAAAGGTCGCAGGTTGGACTGCCAGTCAGGGCAGATGCCAGGTTGCTGGTTCAACCCCCTTCCGGGGCGTGTGCAAGAAGGCAACCGAGTCAATGTCTCTTTCACCTCGATGTTCCCCTCCTCGCCCATGTCCTCGGGTGAGGATAAAAAAAGAAATGAGGCTGGTACGAATACGCAGACCCAGGACGGCATGGTGAACGAGAACAGGGACCCACTCAGGCTGCGTGGGTTAAATCACAGCTCCAGAAAGTTCTCATCCTTGGTGCCTTAGCTTCTTTGTCCACAAAAAATGGGTTCAGTAATACCCACCCTCGGAGCACTGTGATACTTAAAAGACATAATAAAACATTTGTCACAGAGCTTAGCTAATAGTAAATCTAGCCATTGTTATTATCCCTGAGAGTGTCCTTTAGGATCCACCCCTAAGAAAAAGGTTCTTCCCAGAGCTGGGGCCAAGAGGCTTTAAGTTGCTACAACGGAATGAAGCTGCAAGAAGAAAGGTGAAGGAGCCACATAAAAATGGCCCAAGGAGTCCTGGCTGCTGTGGCTCAGTGGACTGAGCACTGGCCTGCAAACCAAAGGGTCACTGGTTCGATTCTCAGGCAAGGCACATGCCTGGGTTGTGGGCCAGGTCCCCTGTTGGGGGTGCATGAAAGGCCCACACATTGAGGTTTCTCTCCTCTTTCTCCCTCCCATCCCCTCTGCCTAAAAATAAATAAATAAAAATCTTTTCTTTTTTTTTTTAAGATTTTTATTTACTTATTTTTAAAGAGTGGGAATCGACCTGGCGACTCTTTGGTTCGCAGGCCAGTGCTCAGTCCACTGAGCCACACCAGCCAGGGCTAAATAAATAAAATCTTAAAAAAAAAATACACACACAGCCCAGGGAAGCCACAGGCCACCCAGCACCATGATGTCACCTACCAAGCTTTACTTTCTTCCTTCTCTCATCCAGTTTCTGGGTCCTCTCTGCTGCCTGCTTCTTGGCTTTCCTGACCTTGTCATATGCAGCCTGGCAGGAGAAAGGACCGGGGAGCAGTCAGCCAGGGAACAAGCCTACGGCCCAGCCACCTTCCCAGCCCCGCCACTGAGCCCCAGAACCACTAGGAGTGTCTCTAGGCTGGGACAGCAAGTACTGTGCTTCACGGCAGAGGGCAGAGGACTGAGGCTGGAGCACCACAGTGGTCTCTAACCACGAGGACAACTTAGGGAGAGGAGGGCGTGCTCACCCTGGCTGCAGCATCAGTCAGTACCTCCAAGGCCTGAGAAAGCTGGTGGAAGAGTTCAGCTAAACACAAGGATCAAAAAACAGGAGAAAAATTAAGTTAGATTTGGTGATGGTGTACTCCCTCAGAAAAAGCACCTCAGAGAAGCCACAGGCAGGCAAAAAGCTGACATCAGCAGGTGACAGACCAGCAACAAAGGGTGAGTACATCAGCAACTGACCAGACCAGACACCCCTAACACCAGGACCAGGCCGGGCACTCCAGCATTCCACAGCACTCCCACAGGAGCGCAGGCAGCAAACATGCCATGCCCAGGTGGCTGGCCTCCTTCTCCCCACGCCTGGAGAGTCTCACCTGCTCTGGGGTTATCTGGATTTTTGTCTGGGTGGCAGGAGAGGGCCTTCTGCCTGTATGCCTTTTTCACCTGGAAGAATCAAAAGACAAAGTCACTCACTTTCTCTCACCCAGGATGAAGAGGAAACCTTGCTGAAGTGATGAGGGAAATCCAGAAAGTGTCCCTATCCTTAAAAGAGAGGCTGTCGGCTCCCGCACTGAGGCAGCCGCCTCACGACCACCACGGAGATTGGCAGTGGAGGAGGCAAAGGCCCTGAAGGGAGCCCACTGCTGCCTGGAGGGGACTCCTTCCGGCCTGGCATCTGATCTCACCGCTGGGGGAGTCAAAGGACTCCTGGCAGGGACAGGCCCTCCACAGCCACCAAGTCCCACTCACACACGCTCTTGGTAGGCATGTGAGCTGGGGCAACATTTCTGGAGGAAAATTTTGCCATCAAAATGTCAAACGTACTTTCCCTTTAACCCACTCCCAGGAGTTCAGACTTACAGAGGTGTGCCAACATGAGCACACCAGGGTGCCTGCCGCACCGCTGCTAGTTTTAGCCCCGGCCGGAGCCAGCCAGAATCTCCATCAACAGGGAGCTCCATTCAAAAATTATGACGGATGGAAACCTGTACATGCTGACTAGAAAAATCTTCAGGTCATCACAAGGGAAAAAAGACTGTAATTACGTGCAGAGACAAATGCTAACTAGACTCACTGTGGTGACCACTTCATGTTATGTGCAAATATCAAATCATTGTGTTATATCCCTAAAACTAAGGCAATGTGAGGTGTCCATTATATCTCAATTTAAAAAAGAAAAGAAAAAGAAGGATCTTCAAGGTATAGTGGTGGGGCGGGGGGAAGGCTTAGAACAGATACACAACATCATCAGTTTGGGATTTAAAATAAACAAATGCACGAGGCCCTGGCTGGGTGGTGCAGTTGGTCGGAGGGCCACCCGGATGGGCCAAGGTTGCGGGTCGGATCCGGGAGGGCAGATCAGTGTTTGCTTCTCTCTCTCCCTCCTCTCTCTGTCTAAAAAATCAATTAAAGAAAACCCCATTCTGTAAAAATACATAAACAAATAAATGAAATAAAAATAGTTCAGATATCCTAGCATGTGCATAGCTTCTGTTTTTTGTTTTCCTCAAAGCAATCCTAGGAAATGCAAGAGGGGTTTCCCCTGGAGAGAAGCTAAGGATGGAGGGGAGGGAAACATTTACATCTCATTTTAGGCCATTCTGCACTTCAAATTTTCAAACCTTAAACAAGTCTTACTTTACTATCATTTTTTATTGTCAACAAAGGTTATTTTGGTGGGAGGTTATGGTCCATTTTTAGTTTTTAACTTTGCATATCCGATTTGAAAAGGAACGTTTCTTATATTAGTAAAAAATAAACGGCTACCAAGATTCCCTTTCATGTATTACCCACTCGGCTGGTTTAAGGGAAGACAGAGCCCAAAATCCCAGAATCTGCGCTGTTTCCTGAGGCCGTGCGCTCACTTCTGCCTGCATACCTTACCTGCTGCTCAGCCCTCCTGGGAGGAGCCTCTGGACCCAGAACTTCCACTTCTCAGAGGGAACCAATAAAGGCTTCTATCCAATGTGTGCTAAATAAGGACATTTACAAGCAAGTAGCCAGCGGTCCCAGGGGGACAGCCTGTAGGCAGGTGCCTCATTCCACTCCCACATCTACTTTCAAGAAAGGCAGGCAACTGCCTAGACCTCAGGGACGTGCTGCCACCTGCTGGGCCACTGCCAGCACCACCCCTTCACCTGCCACAGCCATCGGGCCCATCCGGCTCTTCTGATGGAGCAGGAAGCGCTCCCTTTGTTAGCACCCAGGGGCTCTGAAATACTGCCATTCAGAGGGTAGAAGGCACGGGCAGGGGCCAGAGATCTTCCAGAGAGGCTGTGAACCAAAACCCAGCTGGCCTAAGAATGCTGGGCAAGTATGTCTGTCCTGATTAACTAGTTGTTACTATCTTTAGCCGCTAAGCCTGCTGGGCAGGGCCCATTCCTGGGTTTTAGCCTGGAAGGTCAGTTTTGAATTCGAACCAGTTGGCCTGGAGTTTGGTGTTTTGTGTTACAAACTGGACTCCCAGCTTTGCCCGGCCCTCCTGGAGTGACTGCTGCCTGAAGAATTTCTCACCAAGTAAACACAACTCCCCTAAAGCAGGCCCTGAAAAAGCTTCCAGGGTCAATATTGTTTATTATGAAATAATCCTACCTCGTGAGTAGCTCAGAGACTAGATTAGGGCAAAAAGATGCAAAAACATTTTTTTTTTAAAGATTTAATTTATTTATTTTTAGAAAAAGGGAGGGAGAAAGAGAGAGAGAGAAACATCGTGTGGTTACCTCTCACACGTCCCCAACCAGGGACCTGGCCCACAACCCAGGCATGTGCCCTGTCTGGGAATCAAACTGGCAACCCTTCGGTTCACAGGCCAGCACTCAATCCACTGAGCCACACCAGCCAGGGCTGTTTACTTATTTTTAGAGAGAGGGCAAGGGAGGGAGAAAGAGAGGGAGAGAAACATTGATGTGTGAGAGATACACTGATCGGTTGCCTCCCACACACTCACAACTGGGGCCTGGCCCACAACCCAGGCACGTACCCTGATTGGGAATCAAACCGGCAACCCTTCAATTCGCAGCCCAGTGCTCAATCCACTGAGCCACACCAGCCAGGGCAACAACATTTTTCTTAACTATGATAAAGTTGGGAAGGAAGAGGAACTTTTAGAAAAACAAATAGAGGGGCCTGATACGGAATGATGAGATAAAGACAGGACTGCTTATCCCAGACATCGAGTTTGGCAGCTCCTCTATGAAACCGAGTTTGCAGGTGGTGGGATCGCTTAGGCAGAGTGGAAGGAGCCACAGAAGTTGCCAAAGACTTGCCATTGCCTTAACACTGGTAGTTTCCTTCTTCACCTACGGGTTTCCCCCAAGTCCTCTGGTCTCCTTAACACTTGGAAACATTCATTTGCATTTCCTGAGACTTCAGAAAGGAGCTAGGTGACAGCTGAGAGACTTCCCACCCACTGCCTTCCTGCCCTATTGAACGAAAGGGGCAAACGTTCATTACTTCTCTACCAAAACAATTAGAAAGCCTCCACTGTGTCGGTCAGTTCAGCCCACTGAGTGGAAGGAAGTGGGTGCGTCCCGACCCTTCCCACTAACTACTTCACAACTTCCCCTCTACCTAACACCTCCTCTTGAGAAATCAAGTCTGGAGGAGGGAAGAAATCACTATTGCAGACTGCCACGAGAGCCACCACGGTGGGAACTGAAGGCCATCCCCCCGAAGCCTGCATCACAGAGAAGAATGAGTCATGAATTAACAGCCACCCAGCCCTTCCCGGAGTCCTCATAACTGGTTCCACCACTGACAGCAACCTGAGCCCGAGCAGGTCGATCGCCAAGGGGCTTTGCACGACACACAGAGCAGGGCCCTCCCAACCCACCTGCACCCAGTTTTACCTCTTGAGGGGAATGAACTCCTGATTTACCCCAAAAAAGCAGGGCACTGAGGGGTCCGTAAACATAAACTAGCCATAATTAACTTAGATGAAAGGTGCCCTGCAGAGAAGAGAACATCATTTCTTAAAAGGCCTTTCTTGTAATAAAACTTGGAACCAGGTAAGTAAGTGCCATAAGTAATTAGACCCCGTTCTCAAAAGCCAGACTCATAAACGGGACTCAGACATGGAGACTCACAGGTGGAGACTCAGATGTGGAGGACACAATGGGAGGCAGCTCTGTGTGACAACAGCTACCGAATGAACAAACCACCCGAGTGAATCAGCTAGAAAGGCTGGGTTCCAGGAACGGGGACATCAGTGATCATCACCTGGCAGTGATTTTTCTCCAAGCCTGTGGGAGGCAGACGTTTCCCCAGGAACACCAGAAGTAAGTGATGGCCTGATGTCACAGGCAGGAAGTAAAACACAGAGCTCTGGGCACTTACCTAGCAGTCCGCTCGCTGGACTAAAAGATTGGTCACTTTCCTTCCTTACGGCCTGTGGCCCACGCTGCGACGGCACTGCAGAGAAATCCCTGAATGCCTGGTCACTACAGAAACTAAGGACTGCTCCTAAGGCTCAGCACAAGCAGGGTGCCAGCCCACTCCCAGACCGGCAACCTCAGCTCAACACCCCCAAATGTGGGCCTGCTGGTGCTACCAAGATGATTCTGGGGGGACCCAGACCTCACACCAACATCTCTCTCAGGCTGCTAACCATGCACGGTCCAAACTCAGGGTAGTGACCTGTGTAGCCTGAACTGACTGGGACCATGTACAGGGCCTGGCTTGCTTTGCCCCAAATGTGGCCCCTCTGCACCCTTTGGGATCTGGGTCCTCAGCCCATCTCTGAGGTCACTCTTCAGCTCCTCTAGTACCTCCGGCTCTCCACTCTGGGTTCCCTCCTCCCTTTAGCTCTCCCAGCACTCTCTCCTGGGCCTCAGCTTCTGCCCTGCCCTCCTGCTCAGCCCACTTCCCCAAATCAGCAACTCACCTGGAGCCCAGTCTACCACCTCCTCTTCCTCGGGTGCCCCCTTCTCTCAGCCCCTGCCTCTACCCTTCCATGTGAACCCTGAGTACCCCTGTATCAGACTGAGACTCCAAGATCCTTGCCCGCCTTCTTATCTCAGGCTGGAGACCCCCCGCCGCGCCCCCCCCAACCACCAGGCCTGTCAGATACGCTGGGTCTGGCTGCCCTGCCCCACTGCCTGCCCTCACCCTCAACTCCCAGAGGCCTGAGTCCCCAGCCCCAAAGCCACACTCTCTGCTCTCTCCCAGGGTGTGGAACTCCTTTCCTCTGGACCCCGGTGCTTCCTGCATTTCATTTCTTTTTTTCCCTTAATGCACTGGTTTCTTTTATAAATACATTTATATTAGTAAAAAGAAGTGAGCCAATATAATGAAAAACATCAACTAAATACCAGTACTCAGGAACAGCAAAAATAGGGAAGCAGCCATGCAAATGGAGAATACTCTGAATGCTGCCTCAGCTGAAATGGAAACTCTGCTGTAGCGGCTTTAACTCAAATTTTGACGCACTTCCTCAAACCTTCCAGGTCGCTTTAATACCTGCCGGGTTCACCCAAGTCCGGTAGCTTCACTCAGTCACATCTGTCACAGCTGGAGGCCCAAGGCTCTCGGGCCCAAAGGCCGGTATCTGATTGCCCTTACTGCTCCTGAGTATGGGTCATGGAAAAAGCTCCGAGAGAGAAGAAGAAAATTCGGTTTGGGCAGATGCTCTGCATTTACTAGCCACCTTATGCGGGGCAAATCGATTAAACTCTTTATCTTCTCCTCTATAAATTGAAGCTAATGGTCCTTGTCTACCTCACAGGCTTGTTTTGACGATCACATCAAATGAGATAATTTATGTGAAAGCAATTTGGTGTCATATAAATGTAAGATATTATCTTTTTTTTTTTTAACTTATTTTCAGAGTTTGGGGAAGGGAGGGAGAAAGGGAGAGAAACATCAATCAGTTGCCTCTCACAAGCCCCCAACCGGGCACCTGGCCCACAACCCAGGCATGTGTCCCGACTGGGAATCAAAAGCGGTCTTCCAGTTTGCAGGATGATGACCAAGCCACTGAGCCACCCCAGCCAGGGCGTGAGGTATTATCTTGAATGCTAATGAATAGCTTACAAACACAAATGAATCACTGCTTCTGACTTAACAGGCAGCCAAGTAACTTCAGAAATCCAGCGCTTCAGCCAGACAACCAAACCCAGGAGTGAGTTAACCATCAAAGAGATACAGAGGAGGCTTGGAGGCCTGGCTCCCGGTCCTGCCCAGGGCTGGTCAGGACCTTGGTGAACAAACGACCATCATCAAGTGAAACCAGGCTGGGTGACCAACCTCAAGGACCCGGTGCCTGGTCTAGAGGTGCGAGGCTTTGGGAGAGGCTCCCATGGCATGTGAGTGACTTCCGCAGCCACCATGTAAGGCCAGTGGAACAACAGTAATGACAGCAGAAGCTAACTTGCAGCAGACACGCGCTCCACACCAGTCCCTGTGCTAAGTGCTTTACCAGACCGAACTTCACGTCAGCAAGGAGGAACGGCCAGCACTCCCAGTTTGCAGATAGGGAAGGCAAGGCACAAATGCAGGTTAAATGTTTGCCCGACTTTCAAATTATGATCAGCAGCATGATGCGTATAACCAAAACCAGCGGTGTTGCCATGGCCAGGTGGCTCAGTTGGTTAGAGCGTCTTCCAGATATACTAAGGTGGTGGGTTTGATCCTTGACCAGGGCACATACAGGAGCCAACCAATGAACACATAAATAAGTGGATTCTCTCTCTAAAATCAATAAACAAAAAATTTTTAAGAAGTACCCTGACTGGTATGCCTCAGTTGGTTAAGCATCGTCCTGCAAAGTGAAAGGTCAGCAGTTCAATTCTCGGTCAGGGCATATGCCCAGGTTCTGGGTTTGGTCCCTGGTCAGGATATATATGGGAAGCAACCAATCGATGTTTCTCTCCCTCTCTTTCTCCCTCCCCCCCGCCCCCCAATAAAGGAAATAAAATCTTAAAAAGGAAAAATGGCAGCCCTGGCTGGTGTGGCACCTGCACACTGAAAAGTCGCTGGTTTGATCCCCAGTCAGGGCACATACCTGGGCTGTGGGGCCAGGTCCCTGGCTGGGGACATATGGGGGGGTAACTGATTGATGTAACCCTGGCACATTGCTATTTCTCTCCCTCTTTCTCTCCCTCTCCCCGCCTCAAAGTAAATAAATAACATTTTTTTAAAAATTTTATTTATTTATTTTTAGAGAGAGAGGAAAGGAAGGAGAGAGGAAGAGAAACATCAATGTGTGGTTGCCTCTCATGCGCCCCCCACTGGGGACCTGGCCCACAACCCAGGCATGTGCCCTGACTGGGAATCAAACCAGCGACCCTCTGGTTCACAGGCCAGCACTTGGTTCCCTGAGCCACACCAGCCAGGGCTAAGTAAATAACATTTAAAAAAAAAGAATAAACAGTTTAAAAAAGAAAAGAAAAGAAAACCAGCAGTCTTACCATCCACAAAGGAAAAACTACAGCTACCACACACAAGTGACTGGCTGATATGAACAGGGATGGAGAAGACAACCAAGCTGGTAAGGGTAGCAGGGAGGAGGTAGAGGGCATGGGGGACGTGACAAGGACGAGAGAGATCCTATGACAGGATCAAGCGGTGGTTACTGCAGTGGCTTCAAAAATTTTGGTGGTCGCAGCAATCATGGACCCAGATCAGACGCTGACTCAGAATCCGGGAATTCAGGTAACAGCACAATCTTTGTGAGAGGACCTGGGGAGGGTGGTCCACAGGCCAAGTGGGGGCGCTCTTTAAGCCGACAGGAATTACCGAGACAACAAGAAGACTAGAAAATGGTGCTGAGTCTGTACACGAACAAGGACACAGGGAAACCAAAAGGGGAGGCACCAGTGCATCTGATGCCCTCCTTCAGCCATGGCGGCCAGCGACAGGGGTGTTAGGAGAGAGCTCCAAGGCAACATCGTTAGAGTGGTCCTTTGCCACCAGAAGACCTGAATTCACAAAAGAAGGTGGAAGTGGAGGCGGGTAGCAAGGCCATGGAGGAGACAGAGGCCATGGAGGATTTGGGGGGAGATGTGGAGACCCCCAAAGTGGGGACTCCGTCCTTTGCAAACATGAACTTTGCTCGAAGGAATGAATACCTGTAATCAGGGCAATGAGCCCAGGCCAGAGGACTCTCTTCCCTCAGGAGGAGATTTCCAGGGAGAGAGGAGCTACAGAGGTCTCCAACCAGTAAACATTGTAACTTTACACTTAAAGGAACTTGGAAAAGAACAACAAAGCCCAAAGTGAGTAGAAGAAAGGAAATAATAAAGATTAGAGCAGTCCTGGTCAGGTGGCTTAGTTGTTTGGAGCATCATCCTGTGCACCAAAAAGCTGGGGGTTCAATTTCCGGTTAGGGCACATACGGGTTCGATATCCAAACTGATCGATGTTTCTCCCTCACATCAGTGTTTCTCTCTCTCTACCCAACCCCCTTCCCTTCTCTCTAAAATCAATAAACATATCTTCAGGTAAGGATTAAAAAAATCAGAACAGATGTAAAACAGTCTAAAAAAAATACAAAAGATCAATGAAACCAAGAGCTGGTTTTTTGAAAAGCTAAATGAGATCGACAAACCTTTAACCAGACTCATCAAGGAAAAAGAGAGAGAGGACCCAAATAAATAAAATCAGAAATGAAAGAGAAGTAACAAATGACACCTATGAAATACAAAGGATTGTTGAGAAATGATTACAAAACAACTATCTGCCAACATATGGGCAATTTGGATAAAATGGATAAATTCCTTAGAAACATAAAATCTTCCAAAACTGAATCACAGAATCTGAATAGACAGATTATAACTAGAGAATTTAAAGCAGTAATCAAAAAACTCCCAACAAATAAAATTCCTGAACTGGATGGCTTCACAGGTGAATTTCACCAAACACTCAAAGGCCTAACATCTATCCATCTGAAACTATTCCAAAAAAAAAAAAATCAAGAGGAGCCCTGACCGGTGTAGCTCAGTGGATTGAGCGCACACTGTGAACCGGGGGGTCGCTGGTTCGATTCCCGGTCGGGGCACATGCCTGGGTTGCGGGCCGGGTCCCCAGTGCGAGGCACATGGGAGGCAACCACACATTGATGTTTCTCTCCCTCTCTTTCTCCTTCCTTCTTTAAAAAAAAAAAATCAAGAGACGGGAAAACTCCAAGTTTACTTTACAAGGCCAGCATTATCCTAACTCTACCATCAGATAAAGACACTGCAAAGAAAGAAAATTATGGGCCAACATTCCTCATGAACATAGATGCTGAAATCCTCAACAAAGTATTACCAAACCAGATCCAGCAATTCATTAAAAAGATCACACACCATGATCGAGTGGGATTTATTCCAGTGATGCAAGGCTGGTACAATAGCTGCAAATCAATAACCAGGGTACACCACATAAACAAAACGAAGGAAAAAACCCACAGAATCACATCAATAGATGTAGAAAAAGCATTTGATAAAAACCATCACCTATTTATGATAACAACTCTCAGCAAAGTGGGAGTATCGGAAACAAACCTCAACACAACAAAGGCCACATATGACAAACCCACAGCCAGCATCATACTCACTGGGCAAAAACTACCAGCGTTCCCCTAAAGGCTGGGAACAAGACAGGGACGTCCGCTTTCACCTCTTTTACTCAACACAATATGAGAAGTTCCAGCCACAGCATTCAGATAAAAAGAAGAAATAAAAGGCATCCAAAGTGGAAAATAAGTAAAACTGTCTTTATCTGCAGATGACATGATACTGTATATAAAGAACCCTGAAGATTCCACCAAAACACTACTAGACCTGATAAATGAACTCAGTAAATTAGCAAGATATAAAATAAATATCCAGAAATCAGTTGCATTTTTATATACCAATAACGAACTACCAGAAAGGGAAACTAAGAATACAATCCCACTTACAAGTGCATCAAAAAGTAAATAAAGTACCTAGGAATAAACCTAACCAAGCATGTAAAAGACCAAGCATGTACTCAGAAAGTTATAAGACACTGAAGAAAAAAACTGAAGAACATAAAAATAAGTGGAAGCACATACCATGCTCATGCATAGGAAGAATGAACATCATTAAAATGTCCATACTATCCAAAGCAATCTATAGATTCAACGCAATTCCTATCAAGATATCCATGGTGTATTTCACAGAACTAGAACAAATATTCCAAAAATTTACATGGAACTACCAAAGACTTAGAAGAGCCACAGCAATCTTGAGAAAGAACAAAATGGAAGGAATCATACTACCCAATGTCAAACTACACTACAAGGCCATAGTAATCAAAACAGCATGGTACTGGCATAAAAACAGACATAGAGACCAATGGTACAGAATAGATAATACAGAAACAAACCCATGCCTTTATGGTCAAACAATACAGCATTTGACAAAGGGAGCAAGAACATACAATGACGTAAAGATAGTCTATTTGATAAATGGTGTTGGGAAAACTGGACAGATATGTGCAAAAAATAAAGCTAGACACCTTATACTATACAGAAGAATAAACTCAAAATAGATAAAAGACTTAAACGTAAGACTGAAAATCATAAAGACCCTAGATAGAAAAAAACACAGGCAGTAAAATCTTGCACATTTCTTGTAGCAATTTTTTTCTAATATATCTCTTACAGCAAGGGAAATAAAAAAATAAATAAACAAATGATACTACATTAAACTAAAAAGTTTTTGCATAACAAAGGAAACCACCAACAAAATGAAAAAAAATCACTGATTGGGAGAACATATTTGCCAATGATACATCTGATAAGGGGTTAATATCCAAAAATATAAAGAACTCATACAACTCAACACTAAAATAAAATCCAATTAAAAAGTCAGCAGAGGATCTGAAGAGACATTTCTCCAGAGAGGACATACAGATGGCCAATAGACATATGAAAGGACGCTCAACCTCAGTAATCATCAAGAAATGCAATTAAAAAAGCACAATGAGACTCCTGGCCAGTGTGGCTCAGGTGGTTAGATTCCCAGTCAGGGCACATGCCTAGGTTGTGGCTGGATCCCCAGTGGTGGTCCAGGCTGGTGGCGAATGGGAGGCAACCAAATCGATGATTCTCTCTCATATCAATGTTCCTCTCTCCCTTCCTCTCTCTCTAAAAGCAATGAAAAAATGTCCTCAGGTGAGGATAAAAAAAAGAAAACCACAATGAGATATCACCTCACACCAGTCAGAATGGCTATCATCAATACATCAACAAGTGCTGGTGAGGATGTGGAGAAAGGGGAACCCTCCTGCACTGTTGGTGGGAATGTGGTGGGAATGCAGATTGGTGCAGCCCCTGTGGAAAGCAGTATGCTGTTACCTCCCCTTCCTACATTGCTACAACTACCAACCATGATCCAGGGTTAGATAACAGAAATCTTATTTATTTTTTTAAAGATTTTATTTATTCAGCCTTAGCTGGTGTAGCTCAGTGCGCTGACTGTGGGCTGCGAACCAAAGGGTCACTGGTTCGATTCCCAGTCAGGGCACATGCCTGGGTTGCAGGCCAGATCCCCAGTGGGGGCCATGTGAGAGACAACCACACATTGATGTTTCTCTCCCTCTCCTTCTCCCTCCCTTCCCCTCTCTCTAAAAATAAATAAATAAAATATTTTGAAAAGAAAAGATTTTATTTATTCATTTTTAGAGAGAGAGGAAGAAAGGGAGAGAGAAGGAGAGAAACATCAGTGTGTGTTTGCCTCTCGCACACCCCCTACTGGGGACCTGGCCCACAACCCAGGCATGTGCATTGACTGGGAATCGAACCAGTGACCCTTTGGTTCGCAGCCCACAGTCAACCCACTGAGCTACACCAGCCAGGGCAATAACAGAAATCTTAATTACAGCTTGGTCAATGTCCCGTTCCCTGGAACCTTTACCAAAACTTCCTGTGGAACTTAAGGCCATCTGCCTTACCCTCCTGGTCCTCCTGCTTTGGGCCCACTAGCAAACGTTGAGAGGACAACACCTGAGCATCTGTTACTTGAAAAGAGTCAATGGGCTGGGATGGAAAAGAAAACAGAGAGGTCGAGTCATAGGTGTCAACGTCAAGGAGGGGGTGCAGAAGGAGTGGAGGGGCCTTGAGACCTAGGCTCCAAGAGGAGTCAAATCAGCTTTCAGAAGAGACTGATCTACAGTCAAGGCAAATGGAATTAGAGGCGAACTAACCCTGAGCGGGCCCAGGGAGGAGACCAGGGCTCCCTCCCCGGCTCACCCTGCCGCCTCTCCTAGACAAGGGCCGGGGGAACAACAGAGTACCCCGCACGAGGAGCCTCCGTTCTGTGATCCCCTCTTCCTCGTGAGGCTCCCCGAGCACCCAGGAATGCTCTAGGAGCCCACCTTCTGAGGCCGTCAAGCCGCCCCTCGCTACCGGCCCAGGGCCCGGTCGAACCTGGAAAGCGGGTGCCAGCTGCGGGTTAGGTGCCAAGACAGGAAGGGCTGCCAGACCTCTCGAGACCGGCCCTCCTCGCCACCGTTCTCACCTCCTTGTCCGCCGCCTTCTCCTCAATACCTAGCAGCGCGTACAAGTCCATCTGCAAGAGCTCCTTGGTCACCGCCATGGTTCCAACCCTGACTGGATCCCTACTACAACTCCCAAGTCCCAGCGTGCGCCGGGACTGTCGGCGCTGCGCAGGCTGAATGGCGCTCAGCCCCCTGGGAAATGTGTTCTGGGTGGAGCTTGACTGCCGCTGAGGGAAGCGGGCCGAAGTGAATGAACTACGACTCCCAGCAGCCCCCAGCCCCCGCCGCTGTCGCTCTCCGACTAGGTTTGGGGGTCGCGATTCCTCTGCGGGAGACTGTAGCTGGCCGGCGCGAGTGGGCGTGGGGGGAAGGGGCGGAGGTGGGTGAAGGTCCGAGGGGCCCTGGACTTTGCGGGCGTGATCTGGACTCTGCCGACCCAGCCGCGCCACGCCGGCAACCAGGATGGAAAGTAGGTGCTACGGCTGCGCTGTCAAGTTCACCTTTTTCAAGAAGGAGGCAAGTCATCTCTCCCCGTGGGCTGGAGGGCCAGGGAGGACGCAGAGTGGAGGGAAAAACACGGGATTTGCAGCCCGTAGACTGGTTTTACCGCCCCTTTCTAGCAGTATGGTTTTGATTAAGTCACTGAGCCTTAGTTTTCATTTCTGTAAAATGGGACTAGCCTGGTGTTGTGTGTCCAATGAAGTGCTGGAGGTAAAAGTTCTCTAGACATTGTAAAGCACGCTTATGTCGTTTTTGGAAAGCTAGACTTTTTTCTGTCTGCCAAGTGTAGGATCTGGCTGTTTCCTCAACCCTGCTTCTCCGCGGCCCTGTGATCACACCCTATCTGACACCAAGCCCCCTTACTCTCTCTACGCTGAAATCTTCATCATCACGCAGCCTGCCCTTCCCATGCTTCTTGAGTTAGATTACCGGCTTTTCTCCTGCCCGCAGGGCACCATAGCAAAATCTCTCTTGTCTTCTGCACAGACCATCCAGGTTTCCCTGGTAAACTGCAGGTTTCCTCTGCCTGAGGTGTGTCCAAGAGATAGGAACCAGATAGGATGAATGAAGAGCACGTTGGGAGGCAGATCCATGTAGTACTTAGAAACCTGGATTTGGGAATCAGGGTGGTCAAGGTTCAAATTTGAGCTCTGTTGTCTTTTTATTAGTAGTATTGATTTTAGAGATAGGGAAAGGGGGGAGAAAGAGAATCCATCTCATTCACAGGGTGGCCTTTGTTTGGACAACTCACGTAACCTCTGACCCCACCTAAAATAGGGCATCAGGATTATGTAAAATAGTGTATAGAAATTGTGAGGATTAAATCAGTCGATGAATGTTAAATACTGAGTTTAATGCCTGACACACAGTATAAGTGCTTAATAAATGGAGGCTATTGTTATCATTCCATCCTGAGCCAAGCTTCCCTCCCTGTGTGCTAGAACGGAGAAGGCATGAGCTCGGCACTCTCTCTGATTCCCTTTTGTTGAAGAGTCAGTGACCAGAGGGCTTTGCCTGTTTGTTTTCTACATTCCAGTGTCAGAGAATTGAAGACAGGGTAGAAAGAAAGCATGGAAATTTCACGTGAAGCTTTACTTGATTTGAATAGAAGACTGGAGACTGAGGAATCACTTTACCCTCCTCCCTTGTGTCTCCTCAGGGGCCCCACTGTTCATCCTCTTCCAGCAGCTGGTCACGACTTTAGTGTCTTCTGTGTGTGTGTGTGTGTGTGTGTGTGTGTGTGTGTGCGCTCAGAGAGTCCTAGGGAGGAGCCTGCAAGGGCAGTTGAGAGGTGGATAACCTTGCTTTGTGTTTCCTATAGAATGGCTGTAAGAACTGTGGCCGAGCCTACTGTTCCGGCTGCCTTGGCTTCAGTGCCGCAGTGCCCCGGGCTGGGAACAGCCAACAGAAAGTCTGCAAGCAGTGCTATGAGGTCCTGACCAGGTGAGAAGCCAACATGGGTGAGGATTCAGCCAGGTATGGCAGCCAGCAGCTGGCCAGCCCCTGTATCCTGGGCTGTGCTCTGAGGCCAGAGGTCAGTCCAGGAAGTGTTTGGGAAGTGGCAGATGGCAGGACTTCGAAAACCAGATTTCTTTTCTACAGAGGATCTTCTCCTGCCAATGCCTCCAAGTGGTCACCACCTCAGAACTATAAGAAGTAAGTGCTGAAGGGACAGAGAAAAATGTGGATGGGGAAAAGACACAGGAGCCATAGGGCAGCACTCTCTTCCTGGCCTCTAGATCAAAGGAACACGGGATCAGGAGAATGTCCACCTCTCAGGCTCTTCCCTGCCTTCTTGAGATCAGAAACAGCTCATTAGCCCTCTCCCCAGAGAAAGTTCTTGGTAGACATTGCCCTGTCACTTGGACCTTCTTCATGGGCAGCTGGGTTGAGCTGCAGGACAACATGCTGAGGGCCACAGAAGATTGTCCATTGGAGGCCTCTCTAGGTGCCTAGAAATGTCTTTGAATAGGAAAAAGTGAGTGGGTGCCTTCACCCCTCCCTTCTGCACTCTCCAAGAGCATTTATCCCATGTCATGCCAGGCGTGTGGCAGCCTTGGAAGCCAAGCAGAATCCCAGCACTCCCCAGAGGCAGGGACTGACCAAGCAAGACCAACTCATCGCTGAGCGCCTAGCACGGCTCCGCCAGGAAAAGAAGCCCAGTGAGTAGGGGCAGGCAGGGAGGCCTAAAGGCTCCTGGGACTGGGATTCCTCTGGATCTTACACAGTTCCCCATGGCAATTGCAGAGTCAGTGCCCTCACAGGCAGAAATAGAAGCCAGGCTGGCCGCGCTGAGGGATGAACCCCAGGGTTCCATCCCTTCCGCCCAGGAGATGGAGGCACGGCTTGCTGCACTGCAGGGCAGAGTTCCACCTCCTCGGACCCCCCAGCCGGTGAGTGGTATGGCTTGAGAGGGAAGGAGGCGCTGGTACTTGTGTGCCCGTGTGCTCTGTAGGAATTGGCAAGCCTCTGATCTGCAACTCTTGACTATCAGGTCTGCTGCTGGGCCAAGAAAGGATCAGATGGGGCAGGAAAGAGTAGCCCCTCGGCCCTGTTGGGGAGTGTCAGACCTACTGGATTATGTGCACCCTGGATTAATCCCCCTTTCCCTGAGCTTTGAGAACTCCTCAGCATTGACCTCTGACATAGAGTGCTCCGAACCTTAAGGTGTGGCTTCCCCACATCCTGATCCCCACTGAGGTTCCCCCCTCTGAGCAGGTGCATCAGACACCAGACACCAGGACCCAGGCCCAGCAAGCACAGGATCTGCTGACACAGCTGACAGCAGAGGTGGCTATTGATGAGAGCTGGGAACGAGGAGGCCAAGGTAACTTCTCCACCTGGGCCCCCAGGGACCTGCCCTCTCCCCAGGTGGGAGGGGCTCTGCTGCCCACCCTCCGGGAGGTGAACATAAGTCAGAGAACAATCAGCATTATAAGAGCTACCATTTATTGAGTGTTTACTTCATCAGGAGCCAGTATAAGCCTAGGGGGTATGTGTGTGGGCTGTAGAATCAGTCAGTGATTCTCTGTCCTGCCACTTACTAGCTGTGTGACCCTGGGAAAGTGTCACTTTCCTCATCTGTAAAATGCAGGTGCATGTGGTAAAACCAGCCTCCTGGGGAAGTTGTGTGGAGTAAATGAGATAATCCAATAAGCTCTTAGGACCCTGCCTGGCTCTAGTAAGTGCTCAGTGAATGTCCTTTGAGTGATGACAAGGAGGAGGAAGAGGCTGTTTAAATTTCATTAAAATTCAGCCCTGGCTGGTGTGGCTTAGTGGATTGAGCGCTGGCCTGCAAACCAGGAGGTCACTGGTTTGATTCCCAGTCAGGGCACATGCCTGGGTTGCAGGCTGGGTCCCCAGTGGGGGGCGCACAAGAGGCAAGCACACACTGATGTTTCTCTCTCTCTTCCTCCTTTCCCCTCTCTAACAATGGATAAATAAAATCTTTAAAATTCAGTTCCCTCAGTGGTGCTGGCCATATTTCAAGTCCTGGCTACCATCTTGGACAGCACAGATGTAACCAGGACATGCAGTATTTCCATCGTCATAAAGAATTCTGTTGGACTGTGCTCTTCAAAGGCTTCAGAGCAGTGGTTTTCAACCAAAGAGGAGTTCCCCTCCAGGGTCCATTTGACAGTGTTCAGAGACCCTTTGATTATCACAACTCAGAAAGCACGACAGGTATCTAGTGAGCAGGAGCTAGGGGTGCTGCTAAAATGTCATACAACGCATAGGAGAGCCCCACAACAAAGAATTATCCTGCCCAAAATGTCAACAGAGCCAACATTGGGAAACCCTGCCTCAGTGACACAATCTCATCAAACATCCTCAGCAACCCTGTGAGGTGCATGCTGTTATTGTCCGCATCGTATGAATGAGGAAACTGAGACCTGGTGAGCTTAAGGACTTGATCAAGGTCACAGCTATTAAGTAACAAAGCTAGGACTTGAACCCAAAGCTGTCCGCTTTCAAAACTCTTGCTCTAAAACTGAGCTGAAGAGAACACGTCAAAGCCACACCCACTCTGGCAAAATTCTTCTAACCTAGCAACATATAAGACCCCAGATTCTGCCATGCCTGCTCTGTGCTGCTCCCTAGAAATGATTCCAGCCCGTAGAGCAGAGGTGCTGGCTGAACCTTGGCCCCCCGTATCCTGATCCTTTTGGGCAGCAGTTCTCATACCACGAGATGCCACCCCTAAGGACAGCCTGTTGAAATACTGGGTGGGTGGGGATGAATGCGGTTGAAAAAATGTCTAAGATTACCAGTTTTTTACATTGGGAGAAAAATGGAGGAAACACTCATTTGTAACATAAATCACCGGAGCTAGCGCTGAACAAAAAGCTGACGATGTGTGGGGTTTTATTAAAAAAAGTCGAGAAATGGGCTCAGTGGCTTCTGATGAGAGATCTTGGAATGTCTCTGCCTCCCTGACTGCGCTGGTCCTTCCAGGTACCTCCATCCAGAATGACCTCAACCAGGGAGGACCAGGAGCCCAGAGCACTGGTTCCAAGGGGCAGGCCACCTGCTCCCTGGATGGGGAGAAGAGCAGGCTGCTGGCTGAAGCAGCGGTCAAGCTGCAGGAGGAGAACACGAGGCAGGAGCGGATCCTGGCCCTTGCCAAGCGCCTGGCTGTGCTTCAGGGACAGGACCCTGACAGAGGTAGGGACTGGGGAACAGCCCCCAACCCCCACCCCCACCCCAAGCTCTGCAAAATGGCTGCCAGGCTCAGTGAGGTGCTGGGAGTCCCTGTGCCCAGGGGTCTGTTGAGCTCTGCCCAGAGCCCTGAGGACAACTGGAACAAAGCAGTAGCTGAGGAATAAGTGGCAGCTGTCAGCGGGCAGGGGACCCTCGATCCTGTTGGGCACAGAGCCTTTTGGTCCCACCCTTCAGTGCACAGGGTGGAGCAGGGAGGGGCAGAGTCTGATCAGTTTGGCTGGTGGGACTGCTCGGCTCTGGAACAGGTGCACTAGAAACCGAACCCGCTCCTGGTGGCGAGAGTACAGCCACTCCGGTGAACTCTCAACCTCCCTCCCCTCCTGCTCTTTCCTCTGTCCCTCTTCAAGTGACCCTCCAAGACTACCATCTCCCAGACAGTGATGACAGTGAGGATGAGGAGAAAGCCATCCAGAGAGTCCTGCACCAGGTGGGCCTGCCTCACCCATCTGACCACCTGTTGCCCCGTCCCTACCGCACTGCCCCACCACCCCTGTTCAGCCTGCCTCCACTCTGGGACTGAATAGCCAGTCACTCCATGGCTGCTGTTCTAGCTGGGGCCACCCTGTCTCTATGACCCAGACTTGCACCCTGGCCCCTTGAGGTGGGTGTGAGCAGCCACAAGCACCAGATAAAGGAAGATGGGTTGAGAAGCTAAGGCCACAGAACCTTCGGGGGGGGTGGAGGAGGACCTGGGCCACAAGCAGGGAGCTGTACCTCCTTGCCCTGTCCACAGCTCACTGAAGAAGCTGCCCTGGATGAGGCAAGTGGCTCTCACATCCCTGCAGAGCCAACTCTCCAAGCCTGGGCCAAGGCCTGCAGGGCAGAGCCCGAGGTGAGAAAAGCCCCAGACACAGACCCCTGGGTGGCCTCCACGCCCTCCCACCATCCTCCGTCAGGCCCCTCCCCTGGTCCCCTCTGCTCTCTGAAGGCCCAGGCTGCGGCCCCCATGCCTGCCGCTGAGGAAGAGGAGCTCCCTTGGTGCTGCATCTGCAATGAAGACGCCGCCCTGCGCTGCGCTGGCTGCGATGGAGACCTCTACTGTGCCCGCTGCTTCCGGTGGGTGCAGATAGAATGTTCTGCGGGACTGGGAGTGTTCGAGGCCTACCTGTGATCCCTGACCTGTATCTCCTTGTTCCACAGGGAAGGCCATGATGCCTTTGAACTTAAAGAGCACCAGACATCTGCTTACCGCCCCCCACGTGCAGGCCAAGTGCACTGAGGAAACCTTGGTCCTTAGGGAAAGGCAGTCACACAGGCTGCGACAGCCACCTCCGGGCCCAGCCTCCGGGCATCTGATGGAAGAGCATGTCAGACTGGACTGATCATGGGTGCACCCTTTCCTGAGCCCTGGTGTCCCTGGAAAGAGGAAAGATCTTCCATCGGAGATGCTGAATGGAGGAGGCAGAGGGAAGGCAGATGGCAGGAGCCCTCCACCAGCAGAGCCTGGACTGGAAAGACCAAACTGAATCCAAGGATGAGTGTTGAAACCTGCTCCAGAGCGCTAGCACTTAGTGTGTCAAATAAAGGGTGTTCATTTCTTGGACTCAGCATCTTTTATCTCTACAACCCTGTGGGCCCTGAGCCTGGGCCCTTAGAGAGGTGGTAAAGGCAGAGTAGGCTCTAAGTTCAGTCCTGTGGAGAGATGGAAAGGACTGAGCCCTTGGGTAAGATTCTCCAGCCAGGAACAGTACCACCCATCTCGGAGGCCTCTCGGGCAGTAGGCATGAATATTCGTTCATCTGAGCTGAACTGGGCTTCCTGCTCTGGGCAGTCCAACTTGGCCCTTAGTCCCCATCGCCTTGAGCTATCAGCCTCTCTAGCACTCAGACCCATGTGCACAAACCATGGGTGTGTGCCCTGCTTCCTGCCCTACTCCCAAAGGACACCGCCTCCCAGGTCTCCTGTCCCAGCCTGCCTGCCGTGCTGACTCAGTGTCTGTTCCCAGCAACTCTCCTGACCTGACCCCTGGCCTCTTACTCTGTACCCCTTTACATCCCTCTGCTTAGCCCCTGCTTTTTCTCTTCCTCTGGCTGGAGCCAGCTCCAGAAAGAGTCCTCAATCTCAGGCTTCCTGCCTGTATCATTTAGGAGGGTAGAAGGGTTTAGGCTTCCTTGATGCCCCAGACCCAGGTTTTTTCCCGTTACCTCTCTGGGATTCAAAACTAGTCTTTGCCACTTGGGCTCTTCTCAATGCCAGGATGCTTTCGTGTCTTAGTCTCTGGGCCCTGCTGGATTGTGGTCTCTGAAATAGAACTGTGACCTTCATCTTTAAATTCTCAAGGACTGTTTGGATGGATGGATGGGGTGTGTGGGTAGAATGTAGTGACTCAGGATGCTGGTGTATCAATTCACGCTCCCTCTCTGCCCTCCCTCAGCCCAGATACGCTCCACAGTCCATGCAGCTGGGGTTCCTAAAGGTTTTATCCATTTGGCTGTCAAGGGAAGCACTGGGCAACAGTGTGGCTGGCTCACAGAAAGCCCAGATGACAAGAACTAGCTGTGACTATATACAATAGGAATGTCCAAATGTCTCTCCTCATCCTCCAGTGTTCCTTGTCCATGTCCCAAGGAGCCACTGCCCTGTCAGCCCAGGATCCAGAGACTCAGAGCAGGCCCGACAGTGCTGAGGCTGCTGAATGTAGTCTCCCACGTCTTATTTCTGAGGCCGACTGAGTCTCCGGAGCTTCTTGAGTTTACCGAGTAGCTCAGAGATAAAAGGCTGAGGGAGAAACAGGTAAGATTAAGGCGTGGAGTCATGCCCACCCACCCCACCGTCCTCCCTGACTTCTCCCTGACCCCATTGTCTCCCTAGAGCCAGGGAAGGGGAAAAACTGCAAGGCTAAGTAAGCTTCCCTTTCATTAGCTGCCTCCCCACTGGGCATCCTCTTACCCCCAGAATAGCAAAGCACACTTACCTCTGTGGGGCCAGGACAGTCTTGGAGAAGAGCCTGGGTAGAAAACAGACAGTGGGTTCCGGAGCCACAGCACTTTCCCACAAGCCCCCACTAGGTCTCCCAGGAATTCTTCCCTCTGATTTGGTTCTCCCCACTCCACCCAGGGAGGCAGAGCCTGGGTTCCTGGATTCCCCTCAGTCCAAGCCCAGCTTCCAACCTCAACCCCGGAGCCCGGGGCCCGGGGCCCGGGGCCCGGGGCCCGGGGCCCAGGGCCCAGCCTCCCAATCTACCTCCAACTGAGTTTTCTGCTCCTCTGCGGAGAGTTCCATGAGCGCCTCCAGGTCAATCTCAGGCTCAGAAGGGGTCTGTTGGTCCTGTTTGGGAATCACACGGGGCTCAGAGAGGCCTGGCCGGCCAGTGCTGGGGTGGAGGTCACTGTCAGGGGCAAACCTGTCGCCCGCTGTTTGCCTTGTTCAGTCCCTCTCCTCACTCAAACCACACACCCATTGTTCCCTAACAGTAACTGAACACCTACTGGGGGCCACCTGAAACAGCACCGGCTTCTTTCAGAAGAGTCTGTTTCATCTCAGAAGTTATATACATTGTTGGTGGGGATGTAAAATGATGCAGCTGCTTGGGAAAACAGTTTGGCAGTTCCTTAAAGTGTTAAATATACAGCTGTCTGACCTAGCAATTCTGCTCCTGGGTCTGTTTGCAAGAGAAATGAAAACACACGTCCACACAGAAATCTGCACGTGAATGTCGATAACAGCATCGTTCCTACCAGCTGGAAAGTTGAAAACAAGCCAAATGCCCATCAACTGACGAACAGACAAATAAAATATGATGTAGCCATACCACATTATTCGCCAATAAAAGGAACAAAGTACTGATTCAGCTACGATGTGGATGAACCTTGAAAACATTGTTAGTCAAAGAAACCAGTTATAAAGGGCTACCTACGATAGGACGCAGTTTGTAGGAAGGGTCTAGAATAGGTAAATCTGTGGAGACACAAAATAGAGCAGTGGTTTCTTAGGGTGGGAGTGGCGATGGTAGAGACGGGTGCATGCCTGCTGATGGCACAAGGTGTCTTTTCAGGGTGATAAAAACACCCGAAATTAAAATGTGATGGTTGTACAACCATGTGAAGATACCTAAAACTACGTAATTTTCCACTTTAAGTGGGTGAATTGTATGGTGTGTGGAATAAAGCCATCTTTAAAAGTTATTTAGTCATTGAAAAAATTTAAACTGTAGTTGTTATAAAATTGAAGATGAAAGAAGCTCAAGAGAATAAGACAAACCACAGACTGGGAGGAAATATTGTCAAGAGATACATCTGGCAAAGAACCATTGTCCAAAATATACAGCCCTGGCCAGTGTGGCTCAGTTGGTTTGAGCATCATCCTGTGGACCGGAAAGTCATGGGTTTGATTCCTGGTTAGGGCACATACCCAAGTTGTGGGTTCAATACCCAGTCGGCGGGCATACGAGAAGGCAACCAATCAATGCGTCTCAACAATAAGAAACAAACAATTAAAAAACGGGAAAAAGATCTAAACAGATGGCTCACCAAAGAAGATGCACAGATGTCAAATAGTATCTGAGAAGATACTCAATAGCATATGTAATTAGGGAATTGCAAATGAAAACATTTAGATACCAATACACAGCTATTAAAATGGCAAGAAATCTAAAGCACAGACAATACCAAGTGCTGGTGAAACTAAAGAGATAACTATAATGGCCCAAACCTATGACCTTGGCGTATCAGGCCAACTCGAACCAACTGAACTACCCAGACAGGATGAAAAATACAATATTTTAAATGAAAAATTTACTGGATGGAATTAATAGCATACTGGCAGAAAAAAGGATCAGTTGAACTGGAAGATATAGCAAAAGGAAACAGCCCTGGCTGGTGTGGCTCAGTGGACTGAGTACCAGCCTGCAAACTGAAAGGTCATTGGTTCGATTCCCAGTCAGGGCACGTGTGTGGGTTGCAGGCCAGGTCCCCAGTTGGTGTATACAAGAGGCAACCAATTGATGTATCTCTCACATATTGATATTTCTCTCTTTCTCCCTCCCCCTTCCTCTCTCTAAAAAATAAATAAATAAAAATCTTTAAATTCACCCTTTTCAAAAAGAAAATAGTGAAAAATGAAGCACAGAAAGGAAAATTCCTGGGGGTGGGGAGAAGGAAACAGAACAGCTTTGGTGACTTGTGGAATGGCATCCAGGGCTCTAACATACATGTAGGGTGATTGGAATCCCAGAAACTGCAGGATGGAACTACTATATAGAATATAATATATATTCTAATGGTTAGAATTCTACCTCTAAAAAGATATTAGTGCAGCCCCCCTCGAATTTTTTTATACTCTTCTTCTTAACCCCCGCTCGAGGACATGCTCATCGATTTTAGAGATGGGAAGGGAGAGAAACATCGATGTGAGAGAGAAACATTGATCGGTTGCCTCTCCTACTCACTCCGACTGGGGACTGAATCCACAACCTAGGCATGTGCCCCAATCAGAGATTGAACCTGTGACCCCTCAGTTTATGGGACGATGCTCCAACCAAGTGAACCACACCAGCTAGGGCCCCCACAGAATTTTATATCGCTTATGATGTTAGCTCAATGTATACAGAGTATAAGGTATGTATATCACCTAGAGTCAGATTCCCACTGCCGCCTGGAGTTGAGAAATGGGCTTACATTATAATCCCAATATTCTTTCCCTCAAATTGTTTTTCTGAATTTTCAGAAAACGAGCAGATAAACAACTGCTGAGAGGAACAAGCGCGTTGCCCTGTGACTCTACATGACATGGGGCAGTACCCTGCCAGACGCTGCCAGGTTTGACCCTTTCTTCCCTCCACTCCCCCTCGGTCCTGACTCCTGACCTCTCTGCCCGGGACCAGCAATGCAGGAGGGCTCCGAGGTGGGCGAACCATGTTCGTTCACAGATTCACTGACAACAGTTGTTTAAAGTTGGAAGGTGAATAGATTGTTTCTTCCAATCTCACCACATTAAAGGGGCTGCACCAAAATGCTAGCGGCCAGCAGGGAAAGATGATGTCGTGAAAGCAAGAGGAAAGGAATGTTTAAAAAATCCGGGGTGGTCAACAGTGTCCCCCGCTGCTGTGTACATTAGATTTAGCCCCAAGGCAGCCATTGGTGGTCTTGGCAAAGCTCTCAATAGAGTGGTGGGAACAGAAGCCAGACTTCCAGGCTTGAATGGTGATAGGAAAGGGAAAGAAAGGCACATGAAGGATGTGAGGGTGGACAAACCCTTTGCATAGTCTTTTCCCGAAGGAGACATGAGATATGGGCTGGTAATTAGAAGGGGGCAGGCTGTTGAGCAAGAAGCTTTGTAAAATAGGAGAAACTCACGAGTGTTTCAGTGCTTGCTTAGCAGCCAAATCCCCGCTGCCCCTCTGAAGGACAGGAGCTGTAGGGCCCCGAATTGTTTGTTTCGGTTGGACCCAGACTTGTTTCCTCTGAGGAGAGCAAAGCAGGCTGTGCACCCAGTGAGAGGAGGTGGGGCCCTCCACCAAAGAAAGGGTGAGTCTCTAAAAAAAACTAAATAAGCAGTACGGCATCCCTGGAACCATTTCCAGTGGTGTCATCTGAGGTGGACTGTGGGGGAGAACCCTGGGGGCTGGTGAGGGGCTCTGTGAAGTTAGAACTGGGGCGGGGTAAACCTGGGGTCTCTGCTCTTCCATCTCCGCCCAAGGTGATCAGCCACAGGGGCTTCCCCAGTCACTTGGCTGCTTCCTGATGAAAAGGGTGGGGATTGGGAGAGGAACTGCTACCTGGCACCTTTGGACAATTGCCATGGCAACTGCAGGCCAGGTATTTTATGTCCCTCATTGCCTGGGAGCCGTCCTCCCACCTGTCCTGTCTTCTAATGTTATGAGCGCATTATTGCACCGCCTTCCCCTCTCCCTTAATCTTGCAAAACAAGATTTGGCTGGAGTGTCTTTCTCTGATGCCTGGAAGGATTTGTCCTGAGCTGCTGAAACATGAGACTTTTCACACAAGTATACAACAATCTGAAATAAAAACTGATCCAGAGAGGGAGGGTGCTGGCCGTAGTGAAGGGCAGTGGAGGTGTCCTGCAAGGTCAGAGCACACACAGGCCAAGAAAATTTGCGGCTCCTGCTCTCAGCCTCAGGACGTGTCCCACCTACCCCAGGATGCGGCAGGGGTCATGGTCAATACCTGGACCAAACAGATGCATGGCCCACTGAGCCTCCCAGGACAGCCTGGGCCACGTGGATGACTTCCCAATCCCAACCCCAGGGCTGCTGACCCAGCCCTCACCTGGAGGAATCACAGGTCCTTGCTGCCCCCAGAAGAACAAAGAAAGGGTGGGAGTGGTGGTAGGGGGGAAAGAATCAAGTCAAGAAAATCATTATTTCTGAATATTACATGATCATCAATAAAAATAATTTTTTTATGGAAAAAAAGAAAAAAGGACCTGAGTCAAGAAAGAGGAGGGCCCTGGCTAGTGTGGCTCAGTGGATTGAGCGTGGGCTGCGAACCAAAGAGTCTCTGGTTCGATTCCCAGTCAGGGCACATGCCTGGGTTGTGGGCCAGGTCCCAAGTGTGGGCCACGTGAGAGGCAACCACACATTGATGTTTCTCTCGCTCTCTTCCCCTCTCTCTAGAAATAAATTTAAAAACCTTTTTCAAAAAAAGAAAGAGGAGAAACAAAGAGGAGACACAAGGACCGTCGCATGTGGACAAGGAAGACTGCTGGTTCCTGGCTTGGGGCAGCGGTTCTCTGCCAGCCGCAAGCTAGAATCAACTATGGAGCTTATTTAAAAAAAGGCCAAGGTCGGGGCGGCGGGATGGGGGGGACAGGGGAAAATGCAGACAACTGTAAATGAACAACAATAAAGTAATAAAAAAATCATAATAAAAAAAAAAGGCCAGTGCCTGGGCCGCACCCTAGCAGATGTAAATTAAATTCAGTTGAGGTGCAGCCGAAGCATTGGAAGTACTTCAGGTGTGGAGAATTACTAAATGCCCAAGTAAGTGCTCAGGCTCTGCAAGCAGAGCCCCAGCTGCTGCTCTGGGTCCCGAAGCTTCCTAGTTGTGTGACCTTGGGCTAGTTACTCAATATCCCTAAGCCTCCATTTCCTCTGCCACGGGAAAGCAGGGCCTACCTAAGGGAGTCACGGGGAGGCTGCATGAAATAACGCATGTCCAACGCTGGCACTGTGCCTAGCACATGCTTAGTGCTCAAAATGTTACTCTTGTTGAAGCAGTGGTTGCTGTTCTACTCTAGGACTCCAATTTGGAGATATCTAAGTGCTTCCTGTGACAAGGGGCCAAGACCTGTCCTCTTCCCAGGCTGGAGTGAAAGGTAGTCAGTCAGAGCCAGGGCCGAGCCTAGATCAGCTGCTGGTGTTAGTGCTAGCAGGACACGCTGATGCTCTAGTCCAGCTCTGTCCGTTCTGCAGTGATGAAAATGTTCTATACATGTGCTGGTGATATGGTAGCCGCTAGCCCTTGGGGCTCTTGGACAGTTGAAATGTGGCTAGTGTGAACTGAGAAACAGAACTTTTAGTTTTCTTTAATTTTCTTTAATTTAAAGTTAAATTGCTATACATGGCTGATATCTACAGCATTGGGCAATGTAGCTCTACACATGTATGTTGAGGATGAAGAGTAAATAAAGACATAAAGAAAAACAGCTCTTCTATTATCTCACTTGAGCATCAAAAAAAAAAAAATCCTAAAAGGAGATATTGTCAGGCATGTGTAGACCCTGTTTCACTGATTAGGAAACCAAGTCTCCAAAATGGTAAAAGACGTGCCCCAGATTTTGAAGAGAGTAAAAGGCAGAGCTCAGACCAGAGGGGCCAGATTTCAGGCTGCAAACCCATGCTTCACCTGTTGGGAAAAGCTTTCTCTCAGTGGGAGCACCGTGCACCCACCCTGCAGCTCCTCCTGAGGTCTCGGAGCAGGCTTTCTCAGCCCCCACTCCCCCTCCCCTACCCCCCGCCGAGCCCCAGGCCCCATGTCTCCCACCTCCCCCATGCTGCCCACCTGGAAGAGCTCCTGAACCTTGGCATCCACCCACTGCTCCATCTCCAGCCAGCTCTGGAGCTGCCCCCGGTCATACTTCACCGTCAGCCGGCTTGATCTCCGGGACCTGGACGCTTTGGAGGGGTCAGGGTGGGACTTAGAGTCTGTGGACGGCGTCCTCCCCCTCGCAGAAGCCCATTGGACCTTCTTACTTGGGCCTTCCCTGTCAGGGTTGGGAGAAGTGCAGGAAGCAGGGCTTGAAGACAGCATGGAGGGATCGGTGTGGGCAAGGAGCTGGGATAAAACCACCAGTCAGAGCGAGGGTGCCAGAGAAGTGAGGAGACAGAAAACAGAAGAGGCCAGCAGGGGAGAGAGGCGGGAGAGAGGGCGGGAGGGCCAAGGCTTTGGGAGGGGCAGGGGTCAAAGATCGACAGGGCTTTTCGTCTGGTGCTGGGAATGCCAGACTCCTGGCCCCTGGTGGCCAGTGAGGGGCACCCCTGAGCCGCGCCGTGCCCCAGCCTTCCTTTCCGAGGCCCCGAGTGACATCAACTGCAGATAAGCAAAGGTCAACAGGGTGCCATGCCTTGGCAGGAGAAAGGGGACCTTGGGTCCTGAGGGGTGCAGGTCTGTGATCTGTGCTCTATGACCAGCTCTGGGACAGGACCGGAGTCACACTCACCTGAGAGCCCTCTGCATTCCACCTCCCTGGATGGAGGCCTACCTGGGCAGCGGCAATCAGAGAGATCCTACGGCAGTGTCCCTGGCTCGCAGGAGCCCCTGCACGGAATGTGGCTCTGTGGGAAGCAGTTTCCCGGGGTAGTTAGGGGGTGATTACCCAAGGTCCTCACAGAGTCAGTGCCCTCTTGTGTCTGGGTGTGTCTGAATGTGAGCTGCCTTTAGGAATATGCAAGGGAAGGGGCGCCCCCGTGTTAGCCTGGCCCTGTGTGCTTGTGAAGGCAAATTTATCAAGCTTGTCTCCAGCTCCCTTTCCTAGAGGCAGCTGCTTAGGGAGCCATGTTTATCTTCAGTGACCCTCCCCTGATTCACGTCCTTCCCAACACAGAGGAAGCCAGCTCTCAGGGACTACTACTTCTAGACATCCTTGCATTCGAAAGGCAGGGTATTTTCATTTGTTTAGTCCTTTGTAACAAAAATCTCTAAACGCTTCAGAAAAGTGATAGAACACTAATTTTTGTTAAATGAACAGCTCAGGACAAGCAAATGAAAATGAAAGTTTCTCTTCTGCCCTGGCTGGTGTGGCTCAGTGGACTGAGCACAGGCCTGCGAACCGAAAGGTCGCCGGTGTGATTCTCTGTCAGGGCACATGCCTGGGTTGTGGGCCTGGGACCCCAGAAGAGGGTGTGTGAGAGGCAACCACACTTTGATATTTCTCTCCCTCTCTTTCTCCTTCCCTTCCCCTCTCTCTAAAAATGAATAAATAATCTTAAAAAAAAAAAGAGAAAGAATTCTTCAAAAATGCCCCTTTTAGGGCTGCAGCAGAGTCTGAGAGGAAGTGTCTCCTTTAAATCAAGACTAAGCTAGTGACAACAGCCTCACCTTGAAAAATATCGCATAATGTCCCCGAAATTCCCCATAAAAAATTCCTCTGTTCTGCCTTACCAAGGCATTTAGTGGGCTTTCACTTAGACTATTAAAACCAAACTTTATTCCATAAATATATTATCCTCCTCTTTCAGTTATTATTGCCACATAACAAACCACCCCAAAATTCAAAGGCTGAGACATACACAGCCAATTATTTGCTCACGAATCTGCACCTTGGTCAGTGCTTGGCAGCTCAGCCAATCTCTGCTGGGGCGGCGGGGTTGGGGCTAAGAAGGCTTGATGCCGCTCCCCAGCCGGGTTTGGCTGTGAGGTGGCTGGACCCCGATAGTGTCTCTTGCCCTCTTTGGGTAACCTCTCTCCTACAGGGTCAAACTTCTTTACATCACAGCTGGTTCTCAGAGGAAAAAGGGCAGCCACAAGGCTGAGACCTGAAAGTGAGGTGGTGCCACCTCTGCTATGTCCTATTGGTCAGAGCAAGTTCCAGAGTCAAAGGGAAGGAAAAGACAGGCACTCCCTCTGGGTGGGCGGAGCAGCTGGCACACACGGGAAGGCGAGGTCTGGTCCACCATCTTTGTGGGCTGTGTTGCAGACAATCTGTCTCACCGCCGTCAGGGACAACACACCCAGACATCCCCCCTGGTCTTGGTGTGAAGGCCCGAATGTTCTCGCCAAACCACCCACTCCTCAGAGTAATGGTACCAGGGATTCTGTTGACGGGAGAGACCTGGTTCTTCTTGCCAAGGATTACAGACCAGCAAATCTATGAGCATGCACTCAGGGTTTATTAGTGATCCGTTCCCATGGAAGAGCACGGGCCTAGCTAAGGTGGGGGGTGAAAGGCATAGGTTCAGGGCAAAGCAGGGTGGCGAAAGTAAGGGTGGCCAAAGGCTGAGGTGGCAAGCCCCCAGGTGGCCTGAGGCCAGGTGGTCAGAGAGCCAAGAGGGCAAGTCCTTTGTTCTGAGGACTTACATAGTTGACAGGATGGAAGTGAAGAAGTTATATACCAATTGACGGGTAAATGTGGTCCGGGCTTTCTCAGGGGGACACGACTACCCAAACGTAGGTATGTGTGGGGTCTGTCAGCCAGAATCCATACCTTGCTCCAGACTTCACTTGCTCATCTTGTTGTAAAACAGATGTGACAGGGGGCAGTTCATTAAAGTGGGAGCAGTTAACCCAAGTGATGGGCTTCTTCTTTGGGCACCATGGACCCTCTCCCACATTCCAGGCCTTGGGATGAAAGCAGTTTCAAGGCTTTCTTTCCCAGAGAGTGGAAACGCTGCACAGAATTGCAAGGACTTCCCTCCTTCCTTGCTAACATGGTGTTTCTTGTGATGTTGGGACACCTGGCAATATTGTCGGACCAGGCTCAGGATACTGAGTTAGTGAGTGAGACATGTCCCCCTCCTCCCTGCCTTGGTTTGCTATTCATTCTACCTAAGTGCTAAAAGGTTTTTCCTGGCAACCAGGATGCTAGATGCAGGCTGGTAACAGCAGCACGGTCTCAGAGCTCTTCCTATGCTGCCTCCTGCCTCAATACAGCAAATGGGAATGAAGGCTGTAGCATAAATCCAGGCCTCCTCTTCTCCAAGTTCACAGAGGGACAGTGAGCCACATGGTCTAACAAAAAAGGTAACTCATCCGGACACCTGTCCCTGGGCCTACCATATAGAATTAGAAAACAATATCATTTGGAAATTCTTGTTTTTAATTTATAGATTTTATTTCTTTATTTTTAGACAGAGGGGAAGGGAAGGAGAAAGAGAGGGAGAGAAACATCAATGTGTGGTTGCCTCTCATGCCCCCCCTACTGGGGACCTGGCCGGCAACCCAGTCATGTGCCCTGACTGGGAATCGAACTGGCAACCCTTTGGTTCATAGACCAGCCCTCAATCCACTGAGCCACACCAGCCAGGGCTGGAAATTCTTTGTAGAAAGGCAGGTCAGAATCATAATAGGGACCCAAGATTGGCAGTCAAGAGACCTTAAATCTGGGCTGGCCTCTGTCACAGACTAGCTGTATGTCTCTGGACATACAGAGGACAAATCTCGGGGCTTCTGTTTCCTGTATGCAAGGGGAAGGCCTTTAACTAAGGCCCCCCACAGCTCGATCACTCTGCTGCTGCACAAACAGAGCTTCATGAATCCATTCAGGTAACAGCTAGCTCTGTACATGCTGCCAGGGAGGCTCTTGGGGGTCATTGAGGGTCTGAACGGGCAAAGGGGAGACGAAGGCAGGGCTGGAGGAGGGAATCTGACGCAGTGTGCAGGGTGGCTGGGGGTCCATCTGGAGGCCGGCACAGAGCCCAGAGCAAGGGCAGCAATGGCAGCAGACAGGAAGGGAGAGATGTGAGTGATTACCAGGGAAGACTGCCAGGACCCAGGCCCTGGCTGGGTGTTTTGGGGGAAGCGCAAGGAAAGGCAGGGGGCACAGATAGCTCCAACATCACCGGGACAATGAGGGCGGGAGAAAGTATGGAGAGAAGAGCAGCTTAGGGTTAAACGTGAGGAATGTGGATGCTGTCATCTGTTTCTCTCTCCATCATGGAAGCAGTCTGTGTTTGCTAAAGGGCACTTGGAAAATAATTTAGAAACTAAAAAGAAGAAAATCTGACCCCATACTTCCACCATCAAATGCCATCACATTCACCTCTTTGTTGGACTACCTTTTCTCCCCTCCTGCGGTTTCTTTTTTCAGTGTGTCAGAAGCAGCTTAAAGGAGTGGGAAAAAAAATGTAGTTTTTTCCTTTGTTTTATATTCATTCATTTGAGAAGAAGGGAGAGAAAGAAACATCGCTTTTTTGTTCCACTCATTTACACAATCACCGATCGCTTCTTGCATGAGCCCTGCCCAGGGATGGAACCCACAGCCTTGGCGTATGGGGATGGCGCTCCAGTGAACTGAGCTAGCTGGCCGGGGCTAGAAGTGTGGTTTTCAACGTCAGAGAGATGGGATAAAATTATGGCTCTATCACTTTTCCAGGTAACACTTATTGAGCACTCATGGTATCGCGTTTCCTCTGTATCAATTCATTTCATCCTCATAATAACCCCATGAACTATTTTGTAGACAAGGAGACTAAGGCACACCGAGAGTAAGTGGCAGAAAAGAGAATTAAACCCAGTAGTCTGAGTGTGAAGCCCACCAGCTCAACCCCATACAGGCTTGCCTCCCTCTTCAACTGTGAACTTGACAGAGCTGGTAAGCTTCTCTGCAAAGTGGAAACTGCTCCGAGTTGTCTGAGCATCAGCAATTATGTATGGCGGCAGCTCACCACAGAAAGGAAGTTTCGTTTCAGTCACGTTGAACTTCCACCTGAACTCAGAATTCCAAGTGCCAAAAAGCACACCGAAGCAATGGAATTGGCCTGCCAGGATACCAGTCCCCGCTCTGCCACCTAACTGCCACATGACTGGACAACTTACCTCATCTGTCTGACCTGTTTGCTCATCTGTTAAATGGGGATAAAAACAACCTACTTTCTTGGCTTGTTTGAGTATATGGGGCAATATGTAGGAAGTGCTGAGGAACAGGATTTAGGCACTGTCAGTTGGGCCTGATAAAAGTGGGTTTTTTGTTAATGGCGTGAGTAATGGATGCAATAACAAATCTGCGGTGATGTAGTATTACTGTAAGGAAACAGTCTCCTGTGTTAGGGCTCTCGTGTATAATGTATGGGGGCAGGCAGGAATCAAACCACAGAACCCGTTCTTCCCCAAAACTGCACAATCACTTTCTTCACTGCCAGCATATCATCAGTGATTGCCCTCTGCCCACCACTGCGCCAGAGCCTGTGGGAAAAACTCTGAAACTCTGGAGAAAGGGAGACAGACCCCAGATTCTCACCCTTCTGTGGGCAGCTGGGAGATGTTGCAGTTCAGCCAGAAAAAGGACCACATGGCTGGCCTAGACAAGACCTAGTAGGTAAAGCTGTTCTAGAGAAATTAGGAAGAATGTTCCCATGGAGGGGGGGTGGTGAGTGTTAAGTCAGCATGAAAATGTGTGGAATCTCTTTATTTGGGAGAGAATTGACAGGACCAATCTTGCTCTGTCAGGAGTGGTTTTTAAGAGGGACTCTTCATTCAGAGAAAGTAATGAGTAGGGCGTCAAGGAATCCACGGTCCTGTGAAGCTACTCAGCTGCTTTGGTGAGCTGGAACCTCTAGCTTCCAAGGACAGCACTTCACTGGAAGAGAGTGGCCAGGGCATCCCCTTAGTGGCACGAGAGAAGGAACCTGTGGCCCGGGGAGGGAGTAGCAGACCCTTGAGCGCTTACAGGGACTCGGCTCCGACAGACTACAAAGGACACGAACGAGTAAACATTAGTACAAGTCGACAAAGGGCGTCGAACAAAGGGTGCCACTGCGGACACGCAGAGAGGCCGGGCAGCGGGAGGGAAGTCGCCCGTGTCGGGCTTCCCCGCGGCGACGCTGGCGAGGGCGGCGGTACAGGTGTCCGCTCCGGATTCGGCTGTCGCAGGTGCAGCCGCATAGCTGCTGGGACCTCTCACCGCCGCCAGAGGTAAACTATTTCTCAGGGGCTGACGACGACGGCAAAGTCCTTTGCATCGGGCTTTCCCCGTTTCTCCACCCCTAGCCTGAGACCAGGAACGCTGGCCCGACCCGAAAGGGGGACGGGAAGCAGCCCCCGCAGAGCGCCCCATCCCCGAGCGCCCTGGCGCGTCTGGACCTTCAGGGATCCGGGGGCTGTCCTGGGGCTCCCCCGCGAGCTGGCCTCGGCGGAGTCGGCGCAGAGCAGCAGCTTCCAGGGGTGCGGCCGGGGGCAAGGCGTCCCGGGGCCGCGGGGGAGGAGTCGGGGATCCCGGGGCCCCCGGGGCCGCGGGGCAGCGGCTCGCGAAGCTGGGCTGGGAAGCGCCGACCCAAGCGCCAGGGGCGTGGGCCGGGCGGGCGCGCTGGGGTTAATGTGCGCCCCGCCCCGGCCGCGCTGACTCAGTTTCGCCAGAAACTAGGGGGGTGGAGAGGGCCCATCACCAGCGCACCCCGCACCCGAGCGGAAACGGCCGCCGGGGCCGCGCCGGAAGCCGGGACCGGAACCTCAGCAGCCCCGGCCCCACCCCACTCACCTGCGCAGGTAACCGGGGCCCCGGAGGCGGAGCGGACTCGGAGTATGTTTGGTCCTTTGTTCCGCGCTCGTCCGTGTGTCCGGGTACGTGACCTCCTTAGCAGTCCCTCGGGCCGTGGGTCTGGCCGCCTGGCCTCCCGGGGTGCTCCGTGCTCCCCAGCCCTCCCCTTCGCTTCCTCTGCGCTGGCCCGCCCCCCTCGAAGTCTCCCCGGCTGATCCGGTTCCCCCGCTGATCCAGGGTGCCTCCTGCTCTGTCTCCTCCCCTCTCTCAGGTCGCAAGCACCCTCGGAGCCCAGAGTCCAGCACTGTGAAGGTGACCCCTGTGGGCAGGAGGGCGACGGCCCCTGGGCGGACGATGGCTGGCGCCCCCCTCTCGCAGGCCCGCATCCCAGCGGTCGCCGTGTGGCTCCTGTGTGCTCTCGGCTTCCCGGGCACCGTCGCCGGGCCGCCGCCCACGCCCCCCGCGCAGCCCGATGGAGCCGCCTGCTTGGACCGCTTCACCCCCGGGGTGCCAGCTTTTGTGCTCGACACTGATGCCTCGGTCAGCAACGGGGCCACCTTCCTGGGCTCCCCCTCCGTGCGCCGCGGCCGGGACTGCGTGCGCGCCTGCTGCACCACCCAGAACTGCAACCTGGCGCTGGTGGAGCGGCAGCCCGGCGGCGGGGAGGACGCCGTAGCCTCCTGCTTCCTCATCAACTGCCTCTACGGGCAGAACTTCGTGTGCAAGTTTGCTCCCAGGGAGGGCTTTGTCAACTACCTCACCAGGGAGGTTTACCGCTCCTACCGCGAGCTGCGGACCCAGGGCTTCGGAGGTAAGACGGTGGTGCGGGGCTGGGTGCATTTGGAGAGACTTAGGAAAGGGCGGGTTATGGAGTCCTGGAAGTGTCGAGCTTCAGGAAGGGGTTAAGAGTCGCACTCTACCCCACTTCCCTTGAGAAGCAGGCAGTATAAACCGTGAGCAAATGACAGGGTAGGGGAGTGGGGCCGGGTGACATCCTAAAGCCCAGACTTGCTCCTGAATTCAGGGTGCTGTTGAGTGGGCTGGTGCTCTGGGATGTGTGTATGGGGTGGAGGAGGCACCTTGCCTGGACTTCTGGCCCAGAAATGCCGAGTCAGGGAGTGAGCTGTCAGGAGGCTGCCTGGTGAGTAGCAGGTACCCCCCAAGGCCAGCCACCTGCCCTAGCCGAGCATGGTTTGAGGCACCTTGAGGCCCTGTCAAGGGAGCCTGGTGGAGTGTCTCCTCCTTCACTGATGGACTTGGGACTGGTTAGCGTCTCTGCACCCCTCCCCCCACCTCTTAGCCTTCTGTGGTCTGGGGAAAGCTGCCAGACCCCAGAGACTAAAGAACAGGTCCATTCTGGGGTTGACCCAAAAGGGGAGGGGGTGATGTTGTGGGCACAGTAGCCAGAGGCTCTGAGGTGGGGGTGCGAAGGACTGCTGGGTGAGTCAGCTCACCAGTATGTATACCTGGTAGGGGAGGGAGGCCAGGTGTGTCCAGGCAGGTGTGTGCGTGTGAGCCAGGCAGCGCTTTCTCCCTGCTTAGGATCTGGTAACCAAGCTGTCTGCTCACCTTGTTTACTTCTGAGGATAAGGGAAAAGCCAGGGACAGGGCTCCTCCTCTTTCCTCCTGGGACTGAGCCCTTAGCTGGGATCAGGGGTCCTCCAGAAGCCTTCATTCGCCATTCCCTCCACCTGCTGCTCTGGCCAGGCGGGGCTGCAGGGCAGGGATGGGTGGTGACTGATAACCTCAGTTAGCACTTCACAGCGTTCTGATGGCTGTGCCATTCCACCTCTCGCTGAGGCCTCCTGATAACCAGCTCGGAAAAGGGTGCTATTAGGAGTCATCCCACTTTTCAGATTAGGAAACTGACTGTCATGTTGCATAAATGGTAGACCTGGGACTCAACCCTAGGCAGGACCTCCAAAGGTCCTGTGCTGTTTTTCACACAAGACCACCTTTCTGGAAGAAACCTGTCTCAGGGCCAGACTGGGGATCCCAAGGGTCAGGACTGGGCTGGGGCTGGGTCTGGGGGTGGTCTCATTTCTGGAGAGTAGAGAAGGCACTGTCCCCTGCAGCCCTTTTCTGGACTAGCCTCTCTCCTGGGTTAAGGACCCACACTTCTCCCTATTCCTTCGAGGAGCTCTCCTGGGTAACTGGGATGGGGATTCCAGGAGGGGGCACCATCTCTGGGCCAGGCTGGGCCACCGAATCCCACTGGGCCAGGGCCTGAGCCTGTTCCACAGGAAGTAGCAGACAGTGTAGGTGGAGATGACTCTAATTGACTTGAGCCCCACTCCCGGCCAGTGCTTGAAACTGGGGTCTGGTCAGGAAGCTGAGCTGGATGGGCCACATGGTCTTGGAACCAGCCTTCCTCCCTGCAAACCCCTTCCCGCCCCCAGACTGGTTTGTTGAGCACAAGACAGGATGGAGTGGGGATTTCCTGGGCACTTAGGAAACTGGGGAGGGCGTGGACTGAGTGTAAGCTCCGGACCGTTTTCAGGGTACTGCAGTGCTTTGGGGAGTGGAGGAAGCGGTGAGGTCAAGGAATCCATTCTCAGTTGAGTCCAGCTAGAGAGGCTGGAGGTGGGTGAGAGCAGGATAAAGCCTTTATGTCAGGCAAGGTGGGCAGGTGCTTAGGGCTTCTAAACCTTTGCTTCTTGTATTAGGTAGAGAAATCCTTACCCCCAGTGGGTTTGTTTGTTCTCCTTTCCCTGCTTGTAGCCAGGCCAGTTCAGTCCGGATTCCTGTGGCCTCCTGAGCACCTGCTCCTTCCTCTTTTCCTGTGTTCTCCCCCTTTCTTTGGAGGAGTGGCTTCGGAGGTGGAGTCTGTTTGCCTGGAGATGTCCTGGGGCCTGGCAGCTGGGGGAGGGGCCGGCTTTATTACCACCTGGCCCTTTGCTCTCTTGGGGGTGGGAAGAAGGGAGTGGTAGGACAGGTCATCTACCTGTTGCTCCTGAGCACTAGGGCTTGGAGATGACCAGGGTCGACCAGTCGTGTGGGGGTGGACATTACTAATTTGGCCCAAAGTCTGACACATCACTCTGCCTGCCACTTCCACCTTGGGTGCCTGTGGGGCTAGCCTGTCTGCCTGTGCAGTAGACGGCCGAGCAGTCTGTCCCCTTTCCCCTTTCAGAGAGCTGTTGCTGTTCTGTGAAGTGCAAGGAGGGCGGCGTGGGCTCCTTGAAGCTCACTGCCGCTTTCGCTTTGAGTCACCTCCGGGCTGGCCCCTCATGGTTTCTCCTGATCTCCAGCCAAGTGACTGGACTGGGGGTGGTTCCAGACAAACACTTTTCCTTCCCTGCTCTCCCGGTTTTATTTCCCCTCAGCCCCGGGGAAACCAGAGTCCCTTTTCTCATTGCTGTAGACCTCCGCCCAGTCTGACATGTCTCTGTGCAAGCGCTCCCCTCCCATCGCTTTGCTGTCACCGTGTGTCCAGGTCTTCTTACCTGTCTGTGACCACCCTCAGTGAGTCCCCGTTGTATCTGCTTTCTCTGCGTGGTCAAGGAGGAATCCCTGTGACTCAGCCCCCGGCCAGCTGTTCTGATTTCCTTGCCTTCTCTTCCTTTGAACTCCCTCTTGCATTGGACATGCGCTCTGTAGAGCCCCTGCGGAGGGCAGTTTGAATATCCATCAAAACTGTAAACGCATATTACCACAACGACACAATTCCGCTTGCAGGAATTCGCTGGGCGGCTCTACTCACCCGTGTGTAGAACAGCGTACCAGCCGTTGCATTGTAGCAGCAAAGAAAGGGAAAGATCAGGAGGTCCGCCAGCACATCCTATAACTGGAGACTGTGGCTATGTTTTAACTAATAATAAACCCCAAGGCAGCACGATTTAGCTGTTAGAAAAGAAGGAAGGAAGAGAAGGAGGGAGGAAGGGAAGGAAAACTAAATCAAGAGGAGACTAGTGGACTGGTTAAATAAGTTGCAGATTATGATGTATTTATACAGTGAGTAATATACAACCGAAAAAGAAAAGAAACTATGTTGCTATGGAATTATTCTCGAGATATATTATGAGAAAAACAAGAACTTGTAAGCTTGTGAGTCCAATACTATCTCTGTTGATAGTCTCTCTCACACACACAGACACACATAAACTACTAAGTACTTTCTTTCCTCTGGAAAGAGGAACCTGGGGGTTAAGGAGAAAAGGGAACTTAATTCTCACTACCCCTTCCGTACTTTTTGCATTTTACATCAGGTACATGTATTACCTAAATTAAAAACAAAAGCCGCAAGCTCTGGCTGGTGTAGCCCAGAGGATTGAGTGCTGGCCTGCAAACCAAAGGGTTGCCGGTTCGATTCCCAGTCAGGGCACACGCCTGGGTTGCAGGCCAGGTCCCCAGTTGGGAGCATGTGAGAGGCAACCACACATTGATGCTTCTCTCCCTCCCTTCTCCTGTCTCTAAAAATAAATAAATCTTCAAAAAAATACACAACACCCCAAGATTGTAAAAACAGTCAAAATTACACCTCTAAGCAGGAGGGTGGCCTGCAGCCTGGTATTTTGGAGAGAAAATGAGCTATGGAGTCAGCAGGGTTCAAATCCCAGCTCTGCCATATAGAAACTCGGGAACCCTGGGCAAGTCATTGAACCTCTCTTGTGCCGATTCCCTCCTCTGGAAGGAGGGATGAGAAGGCAGTTGTGGCAGGGTGTTTAGGAAGGTAGGTGATGTCTACCAAGGGTGAGCAAACTTTCCGTGAAGTTTCAAACAGTGAATATTTTAGGCTCTGTGGACCATACAGCCTTCGTTGCAACTCTTCAGTTCTGCTGTTGTAAGGTGAAAGCAGCCATCCATAACATGTAACTGAATAGGAGAGGCTGGTCTGGACACAAACTTGAATTCTGTGTACTTTTCACCTGTCACAAGATAGTATTCTTTTAAAACTTTTCAGCCATTTGAAAATATATCACATGGTGGGCTGGATTTGGTCTGCAGGTCTCACTTGCCTGCCCGTGGTGTAGATGATGAGGGTGAATACACAGCATGGCGCTGGTGTGCACCCAGCCAGTGGCAGCTTTGTTAATAATTAGGACTCTAGCCCTGGCTGGTGTGGCTCAGTGGATGGGGCACCGGCCTGCTAACGGAAAGGTCGCCAGATCTATTCCCGGTCAAGGCACATGCCTGGGTTGTGAGCCAGGTCCCCAGTTGGGGGGCCTACGAGAGGCAACTGATGGGTTGATGTCTCTCTCACACATCGATGTTTCTCTCCCTCTTTTTCTCTCTCCCTTTTCCCCTCTCTAACAATAAGGAAATACAATCTAAAAAGAAAAAACCGACATCTCCAGGTATGTTTCCAGCTCTGGCCTCTCTGGAGCTCCCACTGGATACCTCCCCTCTGGATGGGCTTACCTTCCTCAAATGTAACTTCTCTATGACTGAACCCACACATTCCTCCTAGGTCTGGTTTCCTTTCTGCCTGTCCCCTGCCTCATCCTCCCCAGTTCCCAGCACCCATCGGCACCAAAGCCTGAAGCGTCTGCCCAGCATTGTTGCTAACACCCTCCTTTCCATTCCCTTGGCCAGCCCTTAGCTCAGAGCACTTCCGTGCCTCTGCCCTGACCCACTGCACTGGTCCACTCTCCACGCTCCGTGTCCCATGGAAATCATTCCAAACATGGTAAACAGCTGTTGCCTGGAGCTCAGGAGTGGCCCTGCTACCCAGCCCCTTGGCCCCTGCCTTAGCACTCCTGGACTCTGATCCTGCATCTAGAAGGTCAATGTCTGCTGCAGCCAGGGCTTCTGGGACTCTGCGCCACTTCTCACAGCCAGTTTGTGCCCTTCCTGTACCACCAGTTGTTAAACATTTGGATGTCACTCCTGCTGTGTCCACATGCCCTGGCCCAGCATTCAGGGCACTTTGAGGTCTGTCCAGGCCAGCTGTTCTCCTTAATTTCACCAAACCAGCCTTGAAAATCCCCAACTCCTTGCTTTGGCTCCTCACGTTTTCTGTTGTCATCAACAACAGCACAGCACATTCTTTCCCATGACCAAACAAATAAAAACAAAAACAAAAGAATAAAGAAATCATTTCTTCCTTCTCCAGAAGACTCTTCCCTTACTCTTCTAGACTTTCAGAGGCTCTCCCGTCTCGGAATGCCCACCCGCTTCCTTGTCCTGAGCACATATGGCATATCGCTTCACCTGCTTGGGCTTCTCTCCCGTGCTGCTTCCCCTTGTTGTGTCTTATCTGCGTAACTGGACTGTAATCCCCTCACGGACAGTATTAGTTTCCTATCGTTGCTGTGACAAATTACTACAAACTGAGCGGCTGAATTCAGCAGAAATTGATTGTCTCATAGTTGTGGAGGCCAGAAGTCTGAAATTGAGGTGTCAGCAAGGCCACGCTCCCTCCGACAGCCCTGGAAGAGATCGGTGTCTACGTCTTCCAGTTTCTGGTGGCACCAGAGCTTCCCTGGCTGTGGCTGCCTAACTGCAGTCCCGGCCTCTGTCTTCACACAGCATTTTTTTTCCTTCACTCCGTTCTTCTTCTCTTTTGTGAAGACATTTGTCATTGGATTTAAGCTAATCCAGGATGATCTTGTGCGGAAACGCTTAACTTGATGACCTCCACAAAGACCCTTTTTCCAAATAAGTTCACATGCGTGAGGCCTGGAAGTTAGACATGGGCTTACGTCTTGGGGGATTACCACTGGACTCACCACAGGCGGGAACCCTGCTATGCGTCTGTCTCTCTCACCAGCCCCTAACCGGAGACAGGGAAGCCTCAGACAGAGGCACTGTCAGGTTGAGGGAGGGCGTGGTTCCCGCGGGCTGGCTCGTAACTTCGGGCAGAGTCTGTCTGAGGTGGCAGAGGCACCCTCTTCCTGTGGCCACTCACCTGGGGACACCAAGACTTGCCACGTTGCTGCCTGGGGACTCTGTGCTTAGGTCTCTATCAGCAGCTGGGCAGCAGAAAGAGAGAGGGGTGATGGGTGTTAATTCCATATTTACTTATTTGGCTTTTCAAAAATGTTATTACTTTATTTTTTTAAGCAGTTAGCACAAGATCTAGTTATTATAGAAGATAGGAATAAGCTTCCCCATAAATATATATATATATGTGTGTGTATATATATATATATATATATATATATATATATATATATATATAATTTTTTTTTGCCTAAATCAGATCACATGGCACATTTTGTACAGTAATTTGTTTCAGAAAGTGAGTCTTACAACATAAAAAGCTCTTTAGTATACCAAAGACAATATGTATAAATAGAGAGCAAGAAGATGATTTAGTTGTGGGTTCCCAACTATGTCCCATGCTGGCTGCCAAGTTTTAGGTTGGTCTAGGTGTGGCCCATACAGCTCCCTGCCCCCAGGAGAGATCTGGTCCATTCAGCAAGAGCTGACCTTACCTCACCTTCCCCCCAGGGTCCCGGATTCCCATGCTCTGGGCAGGCATAGACTTGAAGGTACAGCCCCAGGAACCCCTGGTGCTGAAGGATGTGGGGAATACAGATTGGCACCTACTGCAGGGTGATCCGGACGTCAGGGTAGAGGTGAGACACTGGTCTGGCTCCCTGACCCCCCACCTCAGCTCTGTTCTCCCTGGGGGTTTGCATGGTTGGGAGGGCCTGGGATAGCTCAATGGGCATCAGGGAATCCCAGCCTAATAGCCTCTCCCATGTACAGAGGAATGATTCGGACCAGGTGGAGCTATGGGGACTCAAGGAAGGCACCTACCTGTTCCAGCTGACATTGGCCAACTCAAACCAGCCAGAGAACATGGCCAACATCACAGTCACCGTTCTCTCCACCAAACAGACAGAAGGTGAGGGGGTTGGGGAGGCAGCATCTGGAGCCACACCCCTCTGTTGGCCCAGTAGGTACCCCTCACAAGCTTCCCTCTCCACAGAATATTGCCTCGTAACCAGAAAGGTGGGGCGCTGCCGTGGTTCCTTCCCCCGCTGGTACTATGACCCCAAAGAACAGATCTGCAGGAGTTTCACTTACGGAGGTTGCTCAGGCAACAAGAACAATTACCTCCGGGAAGAGGAGTGCAGGCTAGCGTGCTTCGACGTGCAAGGTGGGCCTCTGCGCGGCAGCGTTGGGGCTCAGGTGAACTTTCGCCCAGGGTGGGTGGTTTCCCTTCACCAGTCAGGGAGGTGGGCATGAGAGCCCCAAACTCCCAGGGCCCCTCTCCCCCATCAGCTCATCCCTGCTGGGGCCTGGCTCTGTCGCCTCTCACTTCTGTTTTCTTTCCTAGGCCCCTCCAAGGAAAGGCATCATACAGGTGGGCTTTGCTCCTTTTCCTATTCCCCTCACCCCTACCACATCTCCAGCCCACATCATGTCCGTGCCCTTGACCAAGCTGCTCTTGCCCAACCCATTCCTGCCCTCGTAGTTCGTGGAAGGACTGCAAGCACCCACCCCACTCTCCCATCAGGACCTGCCCGGCTTGTGTGTAGAAGGGTTCACGCGGGACAGGTGTGGGGAGAGGGGACGCCTCATGATGCAGTGCTAGGGCAGAGAGGGCCAGGTAGATGAGGGACCCTTGGTACTTACTGGCCTCTGCTGGAGCATGACCTACCCCCCACCCATTTCACCCCCATCCAGTGTGCTCTGGTACCTGTCACCCCACTGAGTTCCCCTGCAGCGACGGCTGCTGCATCGACAGCTTTTTGGAGTGTGACGGCACTCCTGACTGCCCTGACGCCTCCGACGAGGCCACCTGTGAACAATGTGAGGCCCAGGGGACTGAGGGGTGGTGGGCAGCAGAGGGGGAGGTCTTGACCATCACCCTACACCCCTGGGAGACTGTTGTCGGCCTGTGCCTCTGATCTGTCATCTTTGCAGACACCAGAGGCTTCGAGGAGCTCCAGAACTTCCATTTCCCCAGTGACAAAGGTGAGATTCCCCCCAGGTCCTCTGGGGGCAGGCAAATGCCGGCACTGCCATCCTCACCCATGCTATCCACGTGCCGGTGGGGCCTGCTGTGTGTGCCAGGCTATAGGCAGAAAGAGCCAGAGTGGGCTCCTAGCTTTCTTCTTGGGCTTTGTTTCCCAAGCATAGTCAGCCTCTTAACATCGTCAGAAATTTAGCCATCCCCATGTATCCCTGAGATGGCATTTACTGAATGTTGTTTTATTAATCGATTACTCTTTTAATTTAATGTACCAAAAAGGAAATTTCCTATCACTACTATGAATGCAAATTCACTCTTACATGCCATAACTTGAAATTGACTATTAAAACAAATATAAAACCATGTTAATAAATTTTAGCTGGACATGAGTGCCTGCCAAGGCTTAAACCCTGAGCTGCTCTTGTTGTTGTTGTTTTTAAGATTTTATTTATTTACTTTTAGAGAGAGAGGAAGGGAGGGAGAAAGAGAGAGAGAGAAACATCAATGTGTGGTTGCCTCTCATGTGCTCCCAACTGGGGACCTGGCCTGCAACCCTGGCATGTACCCTGACTGGGAATCGAACCAGTGACCTTTCGGTTCGCAGGCTGGCACCCAAATCCACTGAACCACAGCAGCCAGGGCATTCTCTTGTTAAAAGATAGATCATCCAGTGCAGGTTAGAAAGCCAAGACTTTGACACGGTCAGAAAAGCTGAGAGGTTTGGAAAAGAAATAGTTATGCAAGTCAGGGTAGTTTACTTCTGTGCCTAAGAACATTGTTCAGGATTTGTCTTTATTGCTTCTGGCAACACTGCAGATGGGCCAGATGTTCCTGGGGCCCTGAGGCCCTCACTGAACCACAGCCTTCCTCAGTATGATGCGGACCGGGAGGTGGCGGGCAGCAACCATGGCGAGTCTGGTAGATGGTAGCAGGAAGGCCTCATGGACTTTCTCACCCCTTTGCCTGTACCTCACCCTCCAGGGCACTGCGTGGACCTGCCAGACACCGGCAACTGCAAGGAGAGCATCCCTCGCTGGTACTACAACCCTTTTGCTGAACACTGTGCCCGCTTTACCTATGGCGGTTGTTATGGCAACAAGAACAACTTTGAAGAGGAGCAGCAGTGTCTTGAGTCCTGTCATGGCATCTCCAGTGAGCAGGGCATTGGAGAGGGTGGAAGATGGGAAGGGGACAGGCTTAGCTAGAGCACTCTGCTCTGTGCCAGAGCCTGGGCTGGTCACACTGAGTCCTCAGAGTGCCTGAAATGGGGGTGGGAGAGGATGGCAGTGGGGAGCCTGGGGCACTGGGAAACAGCTGAGTGTCAGCCCTTAATACTGACTTGTCTTCCCCCATCATTTTGTAGAGAAGGATGTCTTTGGTCTGCGGCGGGAAATCCCCATTCCCAATGCAGGTAAGCCCTGGACTGCCCTGTTACCAATGAGGAGTATCAGCTCAAGGATCAACTCCACGCAGTTGGTTGTGACTGCCTCACTCTGTGTTGAAAAGGGTCGGGAGGCTGACTGGAGGGCAGAGTCACCAGCAGTAGTGATACCTGCCGTGGCAGGGGAGGGAAGCCCAGCAGGGTGCGTGCTAAATGCTTGCCGTCAGTCCCAGGCCTTTCTCCAAGCTAACTGCACGTGGAGCAACCTGGAGCTGAGACCCAAGGTCCCGCAGAATCTGTCTCACTGAGCTCCCAACAGATAGAGCAGTTCAGCGGCTCGTGTGCTGGTGGTCCTTCCGCATCTGGCATCCATTTGACTTGATCTTTTTGCTACAGAGTCGGGGGTGGGTATCAGAACTGAGCATGTCCAGGAGCTCTTCATTCTGCCCTTTTTTCCCCCAGGCTCTGTGGAGATGACCATTGCAGTGTTCCTGGTCACCTGCATTGTGGTGGTGGTAGCCATCCTGGGGTACTGCTTCTTGAAGAACCAGAGAAAGAGTATCCACAGATACCGCCATGGCCATCGCCACCCTCCACCCCCTACCCCCGCCAGCTCTACGGTCTCCACCACCGAGGACACAGAACATCTGGTCTATAACCACACCACCCGACCCCTCTGAGCCTGGGGCTACCTCGGCCCTTTGGCCTAGGGCTCTCACAGGCTCTCGCCAGCTCTCCTCTGGCCCTGCTTCCTCCTTAACCAAGGAGGCTTAGACTGGGAAAGATTTTGGGACTGGACCCTTCCTGCCTGTTTCCCAGGCCTCACTGCCTCACAGGCCAGGGTTCTAGTCCTTCTCAGAGATGTCTCAGCTAAGCTCAGGCCACTTGTTCCTGAGAAAATCCAGTGTCTGGGAGGAGCAGAGAAACTTTGAGCCAGGAGTTCTATATATAGATGGACCTGCCTTGCCTAGGATTTAAGAGGAAGTTGGTTTGTTTCCTGTTCAAAGCTGTCTGCCCCACACCGTGTTGTCAGGAAGGGGCCTGGGCAGTGTCAGAAGCTGGAGGCCCCATCCCTGACCTCCAGACCACCCCTCCTGCTCTGCACAGTCTAGAGCTGGGGTAAGGACCTCCCTCCATATTTTGTGCTGTACAGAGTTCTTATCGTTTATTTAATGCTGTGGGGGTGGATGAGAGAGCTATGGAAAGTGGCTCTCTGGCCTCTGCTGCTTCTTCCCCTTCCCCCAAGAATGAGCCCCAACTTGGCCTGGCCTGGCACATGGAGCTGGAGCAGCTGCGTCCTCGCTGCACTCCCAGGGCTCTCCAGCACCACACCCCCACCAGCCCCCCACTTCCTATAGGCCCCAGTCCACCCACAGTGTAATAAAATGGTTTGTCCTGTGAGGCTTCCGCCTCTGCTCTGTGTGCCAGGAGAGAAACACGGCTTCTGGGGGGAGATGTGACCGCCCAGTCCAACCGGTTCAGGCTTTGGCCACCCTGTTTAGCAGGTTTTCCCACCCTTGCCGAAACTGCCCCAGCCCCTGAGGGTGGAGAGAAGTGCCAGGTTTGACCACCAGACGGGAGGGGTGGGGAGGGGTGAGAGGGCCACGGGAGTAGGGGGCCAGGGAAGCTGCAGTGCTGCTGTGTAGCATTTCTCTGTAGCTGGGGCAAGTCCTCACTACAGTGTGTAGTTGAGGACAGGAAGCATGGGCATACATGGGCACACGGACTTGAGCCCTGGTTCTTATCTTTACTCCCTTTGGTGTGGGGGCTAGGGACAGGGGTTTCATCTGGCCCGGGTCACCACTGTCCCCTTCCCACCCACAGAAGCCTTGGCTTCCCCGGAGTAGCTGCTCCCCAGACTCTGAATTCCTAGCCAGGGACCTTTGATTGAGGTGCTCCACTCTCACCCCTACCTCTGTTTGTGTTTGAGCCACATCTTGATGCAGAAAAAAAAAAATTCTTTCATTTTTTCATTTAGTCAACAAATAATTGAACTCCTATGTGCTGGGTACTGCCAATCATTAGAAATTTGGTCTTGTCAAGATAGGCAAGTGCTTTGCCTGTCTCTGGCTATTGTCTCAGCACACAACCCGGTGATGAGGGTGCTATTCCATGTTACAGGTGAGGAAGCTGACAGCAAAGCTCTCACAGAGCTGGTACAGGAAGACTGGATTTGGACCCTGATCGTGACTCCAGAGTCTAGCCTTCCAATGCTATCCAGGAAAGTTAGGTGGCAGTGTGACAGGTCGGGGGCTAGTTTACACAACTGAAGTGTAACTCGGGTGAATATGCAGGCGTCATAACTGTACAGCTCAGTGAGTTAACATAACTGCACACACCCAAAAGGCAAACACCTAGAAGCAGAGGGTCCTAGCACAGCACCCCAGGATGGGCCTCCTTTTGATGGGTAGCTTTCATACCTGTTTTTTGTGTCTGTTATACTCTGCCTGGACCACCTCCCTGCTTCTCATCTTTTAGCCTGAACTCGAGTTCTTATTCCTGAAACCCTCCTGCATACACCCAAGTGGGTGGCATCCCTGCTTCTCACCCCTGTGGCTGCTCAACAGGACTCTGAGCACAGAGCATCCCCCTTTCCTTTCCATTTACTTACCTATCTTCCCACTGGGGTATGGCTGGCGTCTGACTCATCTCTAGGTCTCCACATGCTCCGTAGCCTTAGTAAATGGTAGTGTTTTGCTAAATATTGAATAGATGGCAACGGGTTGGGCTTGTTACCTTGCTTTGGCTCTTCCCATTTCATGGGGTACTGCATTAAAAAAAATGTTTATTGGTTTTAGAGACAAGGAGGGAGAGAGAAACATTGATTTGTTGCCTCCCTGTGCACCCTGACCAGGGACCAAACCCACAACCTAGGCATGTGCCCTGACCGGGAATTGAACCCGAAACCTGGTTCCCGGGACAGTGCTCCAACCAACTGAGCTACACAGGCCAGGGCGGGGCACTGCATTTCTGCTTCCTAATTTGCCAGCTACTCATCCATCCTTGCTCCCTCCTGGTCCCTCCACCAAGCCAGTCAGTCAACTTCCATCAACTTTAGTTCTCTAAAAGCATTTCTGGGCTGAGGAGATTAATGCCTCATGAAATTCTGTATCCCAATGTCTAGAACAGTGATCAACACTGAACAGGTGCTTAATAAATTTGGATTGAAGGAAACATCGTCCTCTCAGGGAAGGGTAAAAGATGAAGTGAGACCATGCCTGGCAAAGCACCATTCCCGAAAGAGCCGCTAGGAGGGAGGGAGGGAGGGCACGGCTGGGTCACCCTCGGGGGCTGGAAGTGGGATCGCGCAGGGGCCACTAGGGGGCGCGCTTACCGAGACTGGGCGCTGTGTTCTTTGCTGCAAGGGTTTGAGCAGAGTACAGTCCCGGGCAAGTGTCAGGTGTGAAGCAATGAAAATTGAGATGCCGCCCCTGTTCTGGAGTTACACTCTGTAATACAGGCAGAGAAGATGCAAATACTGTAACAACAATTTGATTCCTAAATCGCTCCTCAATCTCTGACTTCCCCAGCTGTCCTCTGCCCATCCACACCCAAATAACTTTCCTCAGCATCTCGTGCCTTTGCGCAGGCAGTTGCCTCTACCTCACATCCCTCTTTGTCCCTGGAAAGCTATTTACACCACCATCCTGCTCAGAAAGCCTTCCCTGTTTCTCCAGGCAGAATCCATCCCTGTCCTCCATTCTGTCATGTGCACACAGCTCTGCTGAGTACACATGGCTGGTTTAGTACATGTTTGCCCTTATGGGAGTGAGGCTCCTCAGGGTGGGGATGGGCTGTTATTTATTTCAGCATCCCCCATGCTTGTAGATTTGGGGGACATGGCAAATGACAAAGAGAGCAGAGGCTGGTCAAACCATGGAGATGAAGGAGGAGGTTGAGGCTTCACGAAGGAGGGACAGAATAAGATAAGCTGGTGGGTGTGGCTGTTCCAGGCAAAACAAAACCATAGTGAGCAACAGCTGGGCGGTGGGGACCATGGGTCTTGTTTCATTTGGGGACAAGCAAGCTGCTCAGTTTGGCTCAAGCACTGAGAGGGCAAGCCAGGAGGTTGGTGGGAGGAGGCTGCATTGTTGGGCACCTGGGGGCTTGAGCAGGGGAAGGAGTGACCCAAACTCAGATTGAAGGCATGGATAGGTAAGCAGGCCGTATTACTAGAGGTGGAGCCACAGGGAGAGGGAGGTAGCCACACCCGGTAAGCAGGGCAGGGTAACCTGTGTGAGGTGCGTGGCAGGTGGAAAGGCTAGCAGAAAGTTTGCCCCTGCAGCCTGCAGTCACACTTCGGCCCAGACAGCACTTTCTTTTTAATTACCAACACTTAGAGTCAGGAAACTTCATTTTAAAAAGCCATTTCTAGCTTCCTGTGAAAACTTGGGGGACTGGCAACCCAGAACCCCCATTTCTGCAGTCATGCAGGTGCCAAATTCAGGTTCTTTTGAGCTTAGCAGGTGCTAACCTGTCTATAGCCCCCACCCAGCCTGCTGCTCCCAGGCATTCAACTTTGGGTCTCCCATCATCCTGTCCTTATAACCCACTCTGCCTTCCCCTGTTGGGGAGTCTGCACCAAAACCTATTTGTCCCAGAGTTCAAATAAACACTGACAAAAACTGGATTGTTTCTCCCAGACCCATCCCTGCTCACTTAAACAAGGGCTCTGAATGAGGAGTGGTTTGCCCTGTTGCACAAGATCACTCCCTTCCCCTCCCAACCACAACAGACTAAAGCCTGGGAAGGCAACTTTCAGCTCCCCCTGGGAGAGGTTGTAATCAACAGCACCACTGGGAAGCCCCAGACCCGGAAGCTCAGCTTCAGCCCAGGTGGTGGCCCAGACTGTCTCACAGGCTCTCTGAGAGAAGCCTGCCTGTCCTCCTTGCCACTGTGGTTCCTGGGGGTTCTGTCAGTGGAGCCCCAAACCAGGAAGATGAAGAAAATAAACTTAGAGGCCCCTTGTCATGGAACTTAAAAAAGAAAAAGAAAAAGAAAAAAGAAAAGGCTGTGTGTCTACAACGACAAAACAAACAAAACTTAGGCATGTTTACCCAGATGTCCAGTGTTCTCTCTCATGATTAAAAGGCAGGTGGTTTTCATTTTCTTCTTTTTGTCAAGCTGCATTTTCTAAATTTTCTACAATGAATATCTATTGCTTTTGTAATAAAAAGTTATTTTTTGAACAAGTATTCAGATATATTTTAGAAAGAAACGAATCATTGGTCCATGAGCTCTGAGATGGGATAGAAACAGTGGGGATAGAAGAAGAGAGAGCTCTGGAGACCTGGGGAAGGGAGAAGCTTTAAGACTTGGTAACTGGACTGTGACGTGTGAGAACCTGACAGTGGAGCCTCCAGGTCTTCTGTCCTGGAAGTCTGAATGGGTAGCAGTGCCACCAACAGAAACAGGGCCGAATGGAGGAGGGGCAGCTTCAGGAGAACCAGGCAGAAGGTAAGGGGCTATCAAGTACCAGATGAAGACTGGTTATATTGATTTTATAGTTCATATCTTACTTTTTGTTTGCTTATGCCTCGTGTTACTGAAGGAGAATTTAAAGGCAGCTTAAGCCCTGGCTGATGTGGCTCAGTGGATTGAGTGCTGGCCTTGGGACCAAATGGTCACTGGTTGGATTCCCAATCAGGGCACATGCCTGGGTTGTGGGCCAGATGCCCAGTAGGGGGTGTGTGAGTGGCAACCACACATTGATGTTTCCGTCTCTTCCTTCCCCTCTCTCTAAAAATAAATAAATAAAATCTTAAAAAAAAAAAAGCAGCTTATGCCCTGGCTGGTGTAGCTCAGTGGATTGAGTGCGGGCCTGCGAACAAAAGTGTCACTGGTGTTTGATTCCCAGTCAGGGCACATGCCTGGGTTGCGGGCCATGTCCTCAGTAGAGGGTGTGAGAGGCAACCACACATTGATGTTTCACTTCCCCTCTTTCTCCCTCCCTTCCCCTCTCACTAAAAATAAATAAATAAAATCTTTTTTAAAAAGGCAGCTTAAAAGGAACTATAAATTATGGCATAACATGAATATAAAGTTGGACCAAGATTTTTTGAAAAAGAGCAAAAGGAACATACAATGGGGTTAGGAACAAAATGGAAACATGAATCTTGTTGTCTTTGGGCCATACACTTAGCTCTGAGTGTTCCAGTTGTGTGCATCCTGGTGAGGCCCGAACAGTCTCGAGGTGAGGGGTTCTGGGCTCGGTGGAGAGGATCAAGCTCCTGGATTCGGGTGCAAGCCACGTAAGAGGGCCCCTGAGGGGTGGGGCGGTGACTGGGAGAGGGCAGCGCAGCAGGCCTGGAGAGGGGAGAACAGGGCGTGAGGACAGGGCCTGGTCTCGCTGACCCACTAACTCACTTGCAGCTGTCCTCTTGGTGGATTGCTTCTGACCCACTCACCCTCTTTTGCGTGATCCCCTTTGCAATCAGTTTATAACCTGGGGTAATCAGGCTGATCAGAGTTAGTTGGTGGCCCCCAGAGGTGATCCATAGTGGTCTACGAAAAGTAAAGGACTTGGACTAGATGACAAGATCTTTTCTATCCCAAACTATGATGCTGACCTGTGGTTACAGGCTCTAGGGCCTCTGAGTGTGTAGCTGGGGAAGGCTGTCAGAGCCAAGTTATTGAGGCCCAGAGAGGGGCAATGACTGGCACAATGTCACACGGCCAGTGGTTGGGGACAGAGCTGGGCCTGGAGGCCAGTGTTCCTGAGCCCCAAACTTTGCTCTGATGTCTCATCTCCAGATGACCAGACTCCTGGCTTTGGTTTCTGTCCTTTCTCTGGAAATGAGACAAAGGAGCCAGAAGCCAGGCCAAGAAGCTGTCAGGGCTGGTCCCAAGCCCCAGGAGGCTGGGAACCCAAGGTCCACACCCATATAAACTCGGCCAGCACTGATATTTCTTATTTGGCTCTCGGTAGCTTCCTCTAAATCAGTTCCCCAGTATTATCTTGCTTATCCCTGCAGGTCCCCTGCGAGCCAGGGAGGGGCAGAGAGTATTAGCTCCACTTCACAAATGAGAGAAACTCAGACAAGGAGGAAGGAAGTAATTTACCCAAAGTCACCCAGCAGGTCAGGGATGGGGATGGAACAGGTGGCCTGTGGGAGATGGAGTGGTCAGCAGAGCACATGGCATATTGGGCAGGGGTGGGCTGGTGCCATAAGTACAAAAATGCACATCACCCCAGGAGTCAAGGCTCTCTTGTTTTCACCAGGAGAGTGATCTTGCTGTCCCTGGAGGGAGATCTCTGGGGACAAGCTTGGCTTGCTCCCTAACTGGTGCAGGGTGCTAGGCAAGAAGAGAGATGGGCAGAGGCAGCCAAACATGGCCACAGAGAATACAGATCTGAGAGAGAAAGCTGTCATGGGTCAGGTACCTATGAGTGAGGTCTGTACTGCCTGCTTTTCTTCCAGTTTTAGGTGGCCCCAGGAACCCCCTACATCCAACTTGGGCCCAAAGACTCTCCACTGCCCCTCACTGCCAAGGGGCCGAGGAGTCATCTGGACACCTGGGAATGGAGGCAGATTGGCAGGTGAGGGTCAAGGAGGCCATGGAGTTGTTGACAATGATGGGCTCTGCCTCCCAAAGGAGTTATGAGTAGGGCGACCATAAGCCCATGTTATTAATAGAGCTCCCACTCAGTTTCAGAAATATCCTGAGTCTGACAATGAATCCTATGGTCATCCAAGTCATGGGGCATCCAGTTTTCCAAGTCATCCTATGGTCAGTGGAGAAAGACTTGAGAGCATTCTACTAGGAAGGCAGGCCTGAGTCAGCGCTGACATCTGTCCTCACACCCCACCTACAGCCCTGTTTCCCTCTGCCTCACTCCCCAGCCCACAACCTAGTCTGTCCCATAGAACACGCTTCCTAACTCGGTCCCCCCACTTTTTAAAAGATTTTATTTATTTAAAGGGAAGGGAAGGAGAAAGAGAGGGAGAGAAACATCAATGTGTAGTTATCTCTCGCACACCCCCAACTGGGGACCTGACCCACAACCCAGGCATGTGCCCTGATTGGAATCGATCAGGCGACCCTCTGGTTCGCACGCCAGCACTCAATCCACGGAGCCACACCAGCCAGGGCACCAGCCCTGCTCTTTAAGAGAACCATTTCTAGGGGGCAGACCCCCACTAAGTGGCACACTAAAAACAGGCCTGTACCCAGGGTCAGGAAACCCAGGTCCAAGGCCCAGCTCTGCCTTTATCTTGGTGGTGTGGCTCTGTGCTTCAGTCTCCGCATCTGAAAACTGGAGCTAATAAGAGTCATCTGGCCTACTTTGAAGTTCAGCTGTAAGAACAGAAGGGGATAATAGAGGAGATAAGGCTACCTCAGCATTGCTGCATACAGGGACAAAAAGCAATGGTTCCCTGGAACAGCCAGCGCTGCCCAGGCCCAGGAAGTCACTTCCTGCTGTTTCCGTAAGGTGACTAATGTGGTCCCTCCACTGGCTGAGTTCTGCTTGCAGAGGATCTGGCCCAGGCCCAAGGAGGGCGCTGACAGCAAAGCTCTGCTGGGAGCCAGGGTTCCTGGCAGCCAGGCACAGTGGGCAGGGCTGACCTATGAGAGCCAGTTACTGCCTGGGGCCTGGGCTGGTTGCAAAAGGGGCCCCGTGCTCCTGACGCAGTCTGCTCTTGGTCTCACTCACTCTCCCAAGCTGGTTCCCAGGAGAACAGGGAGCTCAGGGAGGGTGTGTCACCTCTGCCCTGGGCACCATTCTGCTCCCAGGGGAAAAGCAAGCAAGGCACAGCCCCTTCAGATGCACATACACTCACACACCAGCCCGGGGCCAGCACACACACCCAGCAGAAGATACACATGGAGACAGATATCCACACAAAATTGAGCCTAGGCAGCCACATAGACACACAGCCCCCCAAGAAATTAGGTCAAACCTAGATGTGCACACACAGGCTTGCATGGATATGGAGTTATTCAGCATTTTGCACAAAGACAGCTCCCACCTTCAAAACACAAGAGCAAAAACAGGGGTAAATAGAAATGAACACGAGTATACTCATATAACATATACGCATCCTGCCATCATTTAGTACGTATTAAACATGCACGACCTGCTAGTTATGTTCCAAGAGAAAGAGCCTCTCCCCACCAAGTCACGTACACACAGAAACCCAAGCTTCCTTTCTGCGTAGCTTGGGACTGTGTTGGGCCCAGTCTCGAAGCCAAAGATGAACCTTTTTCTGTGGGCGGGCAACAAGCAATGATGGGAAAAATAATCAACTGTTGATGTAGTCTTATTTATAATAGAAAGAAAGAAGTTAAACAGCCTAAATGGCCCCAAGTGGAGATCTAGTTGAAGAAATTATGGTCAGGGTGAGTAAGCAAACGTACACTGTGGTTATAGCCTCTGCTTAGAGTTTACAATAACATGAAATAACACTGTCAGAATTTTGAATGAGCCCTGGTCGGGGGGCAAGGTTGGTTGGAGTGTCGTCCTAGACATCAAAAGGCTGTTGGTTCGATCCCCAGTGGGGGTGCGTGTGCTTCTCTCTCTCCTTCCCTTCCTCTCTCTTTAAAATCAATAAACATATCCCCGAGGGAGGACTGAAATAAACTTAATGAAAAAAGCAAAAAGAAATACAAAATTGTATATACAACATGATCACAGAAAATATTTCACAAATATGCATGTAACAAAGGACTGGAAGAAAGTTTATCAAAATGTTATTATCTTTGGGACTTAGCACTATGAGTACATTTGTAATCTTCTAATTCTTTGAATTTTCCAATTTTTCTGAGTATTTATATGGAAAAATAAATATATATTTTAAATCCACTAAGGGTAGGTTATACAGACATTAAAAACAGTTTACATCAATAAGGGCATATGTATGAATGTATATGTAAGAAACAGAATTTATCTAGTTAGTAAAATCAATATTCCCTAAAATTTAGATTCAACAGTGGGGAATGCTAGGAAAAAGAGGCAAGGGAAAGAGAGATAGAGCTAAAAACAATATCAGAAAAGTAGAGAGAGCCCTAGCTGGGTATAGAGCATCATCCCTATATGCCAAAGTTGTGAGTTTGATCCCCAGTCAAGACACCACTGATGAACACATGAATAAGTGGAACAGCAGATCAATGTCTCTCTCTCTCCCCCCTCCCCCCCCCTCTCTCTAAATTAATAAATACAAAATTATTTGCAAATCATATATTTGATAAGGGTCTGGTACCCAGCATATACAGAGCTCTTAAAAGCCAACAATAAAGACAATTCAATTTAAAAATGGCCAGCGGGTTAGGAAAAAAAGAAAAAGGAGAGAGATCTCTTATAGAGAAAGAGCGAGCAGAGCAAACTGCTGGGTTTGGAACCAGAGGTAAATCCCTCTGGTCTTGCATGGGCTTGGGCCCTGCACTTTGGAGGGCCTTTGCAGCGAGCCGGACTCTTAGGCCTGTCCCCAGGCTTCAGTGACATGAACCTGGCACTGAACTTGACCCTCAGGATCTGCTCCATAGCTCACTAGTTGGCTTTTTATCTTCAGCACTTAAAGGCCAGCAGCTCTTGTTTGAGCCCAAGACCCTGTGGGGCATGAGTGACATTCTCTCTAAGTTCGGCTGGGGAGACACAGCCTGAGCAAGTGACCAAATTGAGTGTCTCCAACATGCCGAGGGCAGCGTGGACACTATTGACAGTAAGAAATGTTTCCTGGAGAACAGGAGTACTGGAAAATGGTTAGAGTAGAGATAGGCCATAGGGTGGGGGCACTTTCCAAACTAGAAGATTTGGCAAAAGCAAAGACTTGGAGTCAGAAATCAATAATTGGGGGTCGGGGTGTGGGGGTCACTGGGACAAGCTGGTCTGGTCAAGGTGGGTGTTGGAGTTGAGAGGGCCTTGAATGCTGAAATGAGAAGCTGGGAGTTCGTTGCTGGTAACGAAAGCTGGTAACAACAGTCTTGAGTTGGGAGGAGCCAGAGGGAAGGCAGCAGGGCTGGAGGGACGGGTGTAGGGAGAGGCAGTGGCAGGGAACAGGGTGAGGTGATGGAGGTGCTGACCAGGCTCAGTACCCCAGCAGGAGAGGAAATTTGTGTGCTGGATGCACTGGGACCATCGGAGACTACGGGAAGAATCAGGGGGAGCAGTCAGAGGTTACCTGGTTAGGCTTCGTCTCCCAGTCCACGGCACATCTAAGGCTCCTTGGAGCAGTTTTGAAAATCTCTAATTCAGAGTCCCGAGTCTTTCATTTTGCAAATAAGGAAACTGAGGCAAAGAGAAAGGTTTTGGCTAAGGTCATGGTTGATGTCAAAGCCCACCTTGAACCCAGGTCTCTGCCCCAGAGTAGGGTGTCAGGTGGGGTTGAGCTAACAGTGGGCTGTGGGGCTGGAGTCTCAGATCCCTCAGGACCTGACCGAGGTGGCAAGGGCACGAAGGGCGACCAGGTGGCTGGAGCTCTGGGAGATGAGCCCTGGTGGGGCAGGGGCTGGACAGTCCCTAAGCTTGGGGCTTATCTGAGGTTTCACTCCACTGGGATTTCTGTCCCTCAGCCATTCTCTTTTTCACACACACACAAGTCAACTTCCTGCAGAGGGGCTGGGTTGAGACAGGATGAGTACTCTCCGGGCCCAGCCGTTGCCTAGCAGGTGTGGAGGTGTGCCTTAGAAACACCTCTTCCACAGGAGTAACATCCAGGTACCCAATTCTAGACTTTGTGAAGTGCTCTTACAGCCACTTGGTAATGTCAAGTGAGATATTACCTTTTATCTCTGGGCCTCACATTCCTTACCAGTAAAATAAAGTCCCCTCACCCCCCACCCCCAAGGTGCCCTTTTCAGTTGCTTCCAGCTCCCATCCCAGCGAATAGGGAATGTTTGCTGGATTCCTGCTCCTCTCAAGGTCCTCACAAAGTGAACCCTCATTCCCACAGGATTTCTGAGACCAAACTTCTACTTAAATTGTGGACAACCAGTACCTTGACGAGGTCCTTATGTGAACTCTGAGTGCCAAAGCTACAGACTGGGTCCAACCAACGCCAAGTCCAAGAAGTGTGGCCACTGGTTGAGGTGTAGGCTCTATGGGGTCCCTTCGTGCTCAGGCTGTAAAGCAGGGGGCCCCCAACCTAAGCCCCTGGGCCCCCAGAACTGTTAGAAGGATCAGAGAAGGAGAGTTAGAGGGCTCGGGATTGCCGCAGAGCCTCAGCACTGAGCAAGGTGCTCTAGAAAGGAGGAGGGGAGGGGAGGGGCACCACCCACCTGGTGAGGTCATGGGAAAGCAGCTCTGGCGCTGACACCTGGGGAAACCCGTTTCCAAGCTGCTTCCCACGCTAGCTCTCCTGGGAACCAGCTAAGCCCCAAGCGGGGAGCCCCAAACCTCCCCTCCCCCAGTCCAGTTCCCATCACACTGCCCCATCTAATCCAGTCCCCAACTTTCCATTTAGCCTCTGTGTTTTGGTACCCAACCAGTCTCTGTCCACGCTGTGGAGCCTTGAGGAGGGCTGTGAGAGAGCAATGGGCTGATCACTCTAGGAAATGACACAAACCATTAGCTTCGAAACTTAGGTCTTTATTTGCACACTCTGCACTGCCCTTCCTTCCAGGCTGTGACCTTGGAGAAAAAGGTGACCCCCAGCCCCTTCTTCCCTCAGGTTCTAGTTTGCAGCTTCCCCGCTCCTCTGCTGGACCTTGCTTCTCACTTCCTGCCCCACTCCTGGCCCAGCCAGTTTGGGCAGTGCCTAGGGAGCGGTGAGACCCAGTTCTTCCCAGGGACCAGCCCCGCCCTCCCTGGCCTTGGGGGCTGAGGGCAGCCCAGGTGTCAGTGTTGCTCCTCCGCTGCCCCACTTCTCTGCTCTCCTTCTCACTCTTACTCCTTCCAGGCCTAGCTCTCCGATCTGCCTCATCCTCCCCAGCCTGCCTCCAGCCCCAAGGCTCCAAGGCCTCCCTCTCTGCTCCTTCCCAGTCTCTCACTGACTTCTACCTTTCCACAGTCCACCCCAAACTTCTCTAGAGCTGTACACCTTCCATCCGTCCGAGATGCCTAGCTATTCCCTGGGCTCTTCCTCACCCCTGTGCCAAGGAGGGGATGGGGACCACTACAGGGGTCCTTATTCAACCAGCCTGACCTGAGGGCCCATAAGAAACAGGAAACTGGATCCCAAACTGCTTGGAGGTGGCTGACACTGTTAGGACCATCCCATGAAAATCAAAGTGCTGGGATTTCTCTGTAAGCCTTGACCACAGAAATCCAAGTTATAGCCTTCCTTCCTCCAGGCCATGGGCTCGCCCTGGCATGAGTGGGCACGCAGAGGCCCATGTCCCCAGTGTTCAGAAGGGACTGAGTCTCATGGGGTGGCCTGGCCCTGCCAGTAGCCCCTGCCCCGGTTCCAGATGTCTGTGGCTTTATGCCCATCGCTCCCTACTCTGCCACAGCCGCTCAAACAAAGCAGAAGAACTTCTTCCAGCGGCAGCGGGAGAGGGTGCGCACACCCTTGGCATTCAGCTTCTTCTCCAGCCGGGCTTTGTGCTCAATGGCACTAAGAATGGCCGAGTCAAACACCTCCTTCAAGTTCTTCTGAGTCAAGGCAGAGCACTCAAGGTAGCAGCAGGCCCGGATCTTCTCGGCCAGGCCCTGAGCCTGGGGTTGGGGCACCGGGCCCTCCCGGCCCCCCTGGTCCAGCTGAATGAGGACATTGACATCATCCCTAAGGTCGGCCTGGGTGCCCACCAGCAGCACGGGCGCCTGGGGGTTGTGAGTGCGAATCTCGGGCAGCCATTTCTCTGTGATGTTTTGGAAGGAGCTGGGCTGCACTACGCTGAAGCAAGCCAGGAAGACATCGGTATCCGGGTAGCACAGGGAGCGAAGGCGGTCAAAGTCTTCCTGGGATGGGAATGCCAGGTCATTAGTAGGGTTATTCCCTATCACAGCAAGCGGGAATTCAGGAATTCGCTTTTCACATAGGGTTGGAGATCTGAGATTCCTTACCAAAGGCCCAAGGCCCTCTCCATTCCTGATTCATCTGGGGTCCTCCCAGCCTCGAGACCACCTACCCCCAGGCCAGTAGAGACCATTCCCAGCTTCTCACCTGTCCCGCCGTATCCCAGAGCTCAATGCGCACAGGGGCTCCATCCACCAGGACTTGCACTGCAGGGGCGGGTCCGAGGAGAGCCTGAGTTAGGAATGCGTCCTGGGCCCCGCGGGGCCTCACGAGCGCCACCTCGGGGCCTGGTCCCGCCTCCCTCGCGGGGGGCTTCCTTGCCCTCCTGCCTGCGTGCCGCCCCCAGCCCCCGGGTGCACAACCCCACCCCCCAGCCATGCGGCCGCCGGGGCTGTGGAACGTACCAGAGAAGGTGTCCAGCGCCGTGGGTCGGTAGCGCGAGGGGTACCCATTGCAGGTGTAGCTGACAATGAGGCTGCTCTTGCCCACGGCGCCGTCGCCCACCAGCACGCACTTGATGCCCAGCTCCGGGGTTGCGCTGCCCCGCCGCGGGGGAGGGGTCGGGGTCCGGAGCGGAGACGACTCGGCCTCGCTCAGCTCCCGCGGGGGCATGGCCCGCTCCAGGGACAGCCCAGGACCAGGCACTGCTGCGCTGGGAGAAGCCGGTTCTGCTGGCTGCCTCTGACTGAATCCGCCGAGGCCCGGCGCAGCGGCGCCGCTAACCGCCAGTATAAGTGGGGCCCCGCCCACCTCATCTGCATAGCCCGAGCGGCCGGACCCCGCCCACCCGCCGGGCCTCCTCGGTGCACTCCCCCCACCCACCCCGCCCCAGTCGCCGCACGCGCGGGGCCCTGCTGTCTCAAATCCTGGGAGGAAGAGAGGCGGTCCGAGAGCTGACGCTCAGAGAATCACACAGGTACAAGGACAAAGAATTGCCAAAATGAGGCAGATCTAGGTATTTTGTCGGAGAAATATATGGAGGGTTTATTTTTAGAAGGAGGAAGCAAGTTGCCGAACACAAAATGAAGCCAGTTCATATTAAACGTGTTCAAATGAAAACAAACCTGACACATGATTGTACGGGTATTTTAAAAGTCTGGATAATAATTTTATTAATTAAAGATGATGTTTAAAAATACACAGATCATGAAGAGGCCGGAGATAAACACAAGCGCAAGCACAACGGGCAGGAATGGATCGCACTCCCTTTCACGGCAGAGCTCTGCTCCGCTAAAGGAACTCAGGGTGTTGGAGAAACCAGCTGGGGAGGGTCTAAAAGCACAGTTCTTCATGTGAATATTTTCTAAGTCCTGAAAGTCCCTAATTTTATCTTCATCATAATCATCACCATCATCAAAAGCACATGCCTGTCTGGGCCACCTACCGTCCTTACCCTAGAAGGAGTTTACAGGCTGAGACAAGCTATTGCAGGTGGCCTAGGCAGGTCACCAAGAGAGCAAGTGAAAAGTAGCCTGATGTTAATTTCATCTCTATTGCAGCCACACCACCAAGTGACATCAGGCCCAGAATCCTTTCTCTGAATTCCACAGCAGTCTTTCATCTCAGCCTATACAGAAATCATTCAAAACTCATCATTCATGAGTTTCTGCAGGGAGAATGTTGGGAAGGGAAGAAGGCAATGAATATTAAAGAAAAGAGATAATCCTGTTTCTCAAATAGTCTGTAGTTTAAAAATCCACAAATCCAAATCTCTAAATCTCTTGGAAAAAGTCTCAGAATCCCTGATTCCATTCCTTTCCTTTCCTTTCCTTTCCTTCCCTTCCTTCCTTCCTTCCTTCCTTCCTTCCTTCCTTCCTTCCTTCCTTCCTTCCTCTTTCCCTTCCTTTCTTCCTTTTCTTCTCCTCCTCCTTCTTCAAATCAAAAGTCGAGAACAATAGCTAGAACGTTGCTGATTTAACCATTAAAATCTTGGTTGTGGGGAAATGGTAGAATCCCCACTACCCACTTCTATATCACTGTGTCTACATCCTATATCTCCTGTGCCCAAATGTCTGGGGATGCAAATAATCTTTAATTATAGTCCCAAAGACTTCTTAGCCACATCCACATCATTTATCCATCTAGCAAGTGAAAGAGGCCCCAACGTGTTGTCTTGCCATTGTATCCCACGGTAGATCTCAAAAACTGTTCTTTTTACTCTCCTGGAAAGGGAGCTGAAGATGGGGATTCGAACCAGGAGAAGACCTGTCACTGTATTCCTAATTCTTCAGCTCATTTGCTATGTGACTCCTGAGAAATCACTTGATCCATCTCTGTGCTATAAAGTGACAGGTGAAGTATCTTTATTTCTGAAAGCCCTTCTGGTGCCAGCAATCTGTAATTCAGGGAACCTAAGCAAGTCATCCCAGCCCAGGTGTCTGGACAAAATTACTACACACACACTCATAGGCTCTTCTTCACAGTGCTCTTGTCCTTTTACCCAGGCTTTAATAATAGTTTAATAGTAGCTGTAAATTTAGGGGTAATCCTGTTTTAATCCTTTCTGCAAGTAGGAGGAGTATAAATACACATATGGGGGGCGGTGTCTGCTGGGCATGGGTAAAAGCCCTGACTTGGCCTGAGACAGGCCATTCATCTCTAGCCCCATGGGTGGGGACACTTTCTGACCTAGGTCCCTCTGTCTGAACTGGTTTAGGGACAGTCTTGTCCACAAGAGAGGGAGGGAGGAGACAACCTGGGGGAGCTGGTGAGTCACCTGTTTCTCATCTAAGGACTTGCAATTCTGGCTGCTACTGCTGGGAAAATCACCTCCTAAGGGTGGGTTGAGTCTTATTTCTGCCCACCTGTCAGATCACCTGTCCCAACTTCCAGCCAGACAACACATTTGCTAAGATTTAAACTTGCCCCTGACATTCTCCTTGGAGAAATGATTGATTCTAGGACTGGGGCAGGAAATATACAAGATGAGCCTGGCACATTTTATAGTACAGAAAGGACGGAAGTGCTAAGCAAACAAAACAACAGGAAGATGGAGATAGGACAGGCGGACACGGGAGCCAACGGAAGGAGCTTCCAAAGGTCAAATCGGAAACAATGTGAGCAACAAAATGAAGGATTACTGAGTTACAGCCCAAAGTATAAAATAAATACCCACAGATCTACTCTCATCTAAATGAACGAACACATAAAAAGGGCGATAACAGCCACATTTCCCATGGAGAATTCCAAATACTGTATGTAGAGACTCTGCCCTCCAGGAGCACAGACCCCCCACTTGAGGAGGTGGCTGTGCACAGTGACTCCTGTCCCTGTGGGACAGTGTGAAGTGATGGGGGTAAAGGAGTAACTTTACAGTGGAGAACCCTGAGCGCTCAGCCAGGTGACTGAAATTAAGACCAACACAGTAAGTCCAGTAAATAGTATCTTCAATAAGGCGTGCTGCGATGGCGTTTTTGTCTGTGCTCTTCCACACAGGAAGAAGGTCCCCAATCAGTTATTCGAATAAGAAGAACTTCAGAAAAGTTTCCATTGAGAGACATTCTACAAAATGCCTGCCCAGCACTCTTCAACACTGTCAAGGCCATCAAAATCATGGAAAGTCTGAACAACTGTCAGAGACGAGAGAAGCCTAAGGGACATGACGACTAAACGTGATGTGTGCTGGGTGGGTCCTGGAACAGAAAGAGGAACAAGGGATTCTGAATCAAATCTGAACTTTAGTGAATAATAGTGGGTCAATGCTGGTTCATTAATTGTGACAAATGTCCCATATTCATGTTAGATGATCCTAATGGGGGAACCTGGGTGCGAGGTATATGTGACTCTCTTATTCTCAATTTTTCTGTGAATCTAAACTGCTTGAAAATAGAGTTTATTAAACAACAGCAACAACAGAAAACAAACAAAAAACTAAAACGTGGCCCTGACACTGAATCATGGCAGTAATAACATTTTTGTTTCCAAAATGTCCAACACAGCCCTGGCTGGTGTGACACCATGGATTGAGTGCAGGCCCTTGAACTGAAAGGTCACTGGTTCAATTCCAGGTCAGGGTATATGCCTGAGTGGCTGGCCAGGTCCTCAGTTGGGGACATGGGAGAGGCAACTGATCAATGTATTTCTCACACATCGATGTTTCTCTCTTCTTTCTCCCTCACTTCCCCTCTCTCTAAAAATAAATAAATAAATAAATAAAATCTTTTAAAAAATAACCAACACAGTTGGAGTGGGCTCTAGCCTTACGAAAGTGCTTTATTTGCCCTGTCTCTCACATGCCCAAGTGAGATTGCTGAGAAGAGAGGGGTGAGCATACTGGCGCCCAGAGGAGTCAGGGGACTTGCCCTGAGATCAAAGAAGTTGGGACAAGGCAGTCCCAGAATCAGCAATCCACAGGTCCACCCTCAGGTGTGGTCACATTCTTAGGCATTTCTGTTAATTCCTTATCTTATTTAAAATTACTGCTTACCTTGGGATACCTGCAGCCAAAACTCAACTCAACTCAACAAGAATAAACCCAAAGAAATCTGCCCCTACCACCACAATTTTCTTACCGCTGAAAAAGGGGTTAACAAAACAATGTCAGTGGTGAGGCAGCGTTCACACACAGAGCTCCACCCAGGGGCTCTTTGTGAGTGAAATACACCTCAAGCAGTCTTTTCCCATCTGCATCCTCCACTCCAAGGGCCCCAAAGCAGGCCTGCTGCTCAGAACAGCCCAGAGACTCAGGTGAGCAGGTTAGAAAGCTTTGAAATAAAAAGGGGAGGCAAGAAAAAAAAAAAATTTATACTTAATACTTAATTTCTTTGTCAATCATACATCAGTAAAGCTGGGGAAAACCCACTTATTTACCGACATACTAATGATACTACTACCACAACAACTTGGGGAGCTTTCCAGTTACATGGGTTTCCAGAGGTTTTTCTCTACTCAGTGTGCCTGTGTCCTGGGAGGCAGTTGGTGGCAAACTCAGAGGCCTGGGCAGGGTTTGTGCCTTATCGTGCCTCCTGGAACAGGAGCTCACTAGCCAGTACTCCAGCCCCAAGGTCCCCACCCCGTCCACATCCACCTCCTATCCCAAGGCTCAGGCTGTCTCCTGGGCTTCTGATTTGCCCTGCCCCGTCTCCCACACTCAGCCTTAGCCACAGCTTCCCCTTGCCTTTCTCTCCAATCAGCTGATCCCAACTACTAACATCCCCCTGGGACCTCTTTCCCCTGATCAGACCTTGCATTGAAGCCCTGGCGGGTATTTTTGAAACACCTGCAGGAGTTGCCACAGCAAACGTTCATCTAAAAGGACTCCCCCTCCTTTCAGTAAATGAACCCCCATCCTACTTCTTTATTTCTGACAATGGTAGCATAATTCTCTGGAGCCTGTGAACTGGAAAGAGTGAAGCCTGAATAGTCACCAAACTTCACAATGCACTTGGACCCCTTCCTCTCCTTTCTCCTCCGTCCTTTCTTTGAAGTAGTACCCGACTTCCCTCTTCCTTTAGGTTCCCTTTGCCATGATAATCATCTCCTATCTGACCGACTTTGTTTTCTTCATTTCTAGTGCACCCAAGCTCCCTAGGGCAGTAGATTTAGCCTGCCCCTCTTCCACTCGAAAACCTACAGTGAACCCGTCAGCCACAGACAGAGGGTAAAGCCCCTGCCTGGCACCCCACATCCTCTAGGTAGATTGCCCCCAGCGTAGGGTAAGCAGTCACTGAAAATGATCCTTATGAGAATTTTCAATGACGTGAGAAAATATTAAAAGGTAATGTTAAAGAATGCAGAATTATATAAACAATTTGAGCCAAGTATTTTAAAAAGTGTGCACTTAAACTAAAAGAGAGTCCTATAAGAAGGACACACACAAAATGTGAGTCATTACCACTAAGAGAGAAGCTTATTTTGCCTGACAAAGAATGAGCATTCAGCATGTTCGCTATTAGTACTATGTTGCTTATTAGCATTTTCTCCTTTTTCTGCAATGAACATGTTACTTTTGAAAAAAAGATGTTACTGGGATTTAAAAAATGTTTCTGTTGTATATTTAGGGAAAAAGAGAACACGCACTACCATGTGAACAGTGGTTACCTCTGTCGGGATTACGAATGGTTTCTTCACTCATTCGTTTGTTCTGCGAGGTGTCCACGGTGACAGGTGCTGAGCGCCCAGTGAACAGACAGGGCTCACCTGTCCCTGACTTTGCCTGACATCAACCCCCTTTCTCCGAGCTCCCTGCTTCAGGCCTTCTGAGAACATTCCACGTTTGCTCTGTGCACTCCTCATACTGCAGTTAGACTAAGGAGCTGGAAGACAGGGGAGGTCTTGTAAAACCTCAGGCTCTTTCTGCCCAGTCTAGTGGCATGGCACAGCAGGAGCCTATCAACCACTTGTGGAATGGACGAATAAATGGACGGCAAGGCATGGTTTGCCAAAGGACAAAAAGGCTGGTGGGTAGCCCCACCTTCCCTGATGCCGTATGTACTTGTCCAAATGGCCAAGCCCTGGGCCCAACCAAACCCTTAAATGCTTCTTCCCAAAGACTGGTTCCAGTGGTCCAAAGCCTCCTCTTGAACAGAAGCTGGGGCCTGATACCACTGAGGTCTGTTCGAGTCCCCAGGGTCAACCCTAGAGCATTGATGATGGTCATGACCATGACGAACAGCAGCAGCTTTACAAACAGAGCACCCAATAAACAAGTATTCAATTAATACTCGTGTCACTCCAAATTCTCTTCTTGGCACTGGATATATAAATTCACACTTTGCATAGCTGTAATCAGGGATATCTCAATTATTTAGCAAATGGTATGGCCTCAGAGATACTAGTCTTGTACTAGAGCAGCTTTTATTAAACCTCTGGTGTGCCTGACATTAACCCTTGCAGGGGTGTCCAACCCATGGCCCATGGGCTGCATGCAGCCCAGGAGACTGTGAACGCAGCGCAACACAAAAATCATATATTTACTTAAAACATTATGAGATTTTTTTGTGATGATGTGTCACAATGTATTTAATGTGTGGCCCAGGACAACTCTTCTTCTTACAGTGTGGCCTGGAGACGCCAGAGGTTGGACACCCGAGTGGCTGTATTCTGTGGAGGAATGCCAGGGACACACTCAGGGAAGTGGATATTTCGACAACTGGTGCGACCATACAGGCATGAACCAGCTGGACTTCACTGGTCTGGCTGGGTCTGGAGTGAGTGTGAATCCAGCACAGAAGGCTTGGGAACAACCTGAAGAAGCAGCAGGAATCAGGCCCAGAGGGAAAGAGAGAGTGTGGTCCATTTTGGAACTAACAGTAGCTCAGCCTGACTGAGGGAGGGAGTGGGGAGAACAAGCTGGAAAGGGAGACAGGAGCCAGCTCCAGAGGATAGCTTCTCTTTTCCTTTGGGGTTATATCACCGGGGACCAGCTCGCTCAGCCGAGGGTGACCGGGACTAAAGGAGTCCCAGGAAGCAGAACTTAAAAGTGCTAAAGCCAGAATGGCTGGTCACCCTAAGTACTCATACATTTCTTTTTGCTCCTGTTAGTAATCCCAGCCTGTTCTTCAGAAAGACCACAGCACTCGAAACTAGAAACAGAGCAGGATTTTCCACGCCAGCAAGAAATCAGCTTTCACTAATTTGTTGTGGAAGTACTTACCAGAAAGGTACTAGTTTTTGTTTATATTTAAGTTTATATAAAGCTAGTATTTCTAAATCCAATTCCTTTTCCCTCCTTTGTCTCAAATTAAAATTTTGTCAACAAGATACAAGTTAGCTTTCCCAGGCTGGCTCGCTCGGTTGGAGCATCATCCCACACACCAAACGGTTGCAGGTTCAATTCCTGGTGAGGGTACATACCTAGGTTGTGGGTTCGATTCCAGTCAGGATGTGGATGGGAGGCAACTGATGGATGTTTCTCTCTCTCTCAAATCAGTAATATCTTCAGGTAAAGACTGAGAGAGAGAGAGAGAGAGAGAGAGAGAGAGAGAGAGGATTTAGCTTGACAGTCCAGAGCATGGGCTCTGGGACCAAGCACCTGGATTGGTATCCAGCTGTGTCACTTACCAGCTGTTGTCTTCTCGGGGCCTCAGTCTGTGAAGAGGGACGAAAACAGCACTTCCCTGTAGAATGTTCTCTAGTGCTCGCACACAGAGAGTGCTCTGCAAGGTTGAACTATGACTACAATTACCTTCCCCTTGGATCAGGGCAAGTTTGTTCAGATGAAGTCAAGGCCCTGCCTGGGAGTGAACAATACAAATCCACCAGGTCATGTAAGGTCCAGAATTTTGTCTTTTGTGATTCAGAGAGGGGAAACAAAGAGAAACTAGCATTTATTCAGGTCGTCATTCTAATATACTAGTATTGTTACTGTGTTTATTTTATAGATGTGGAAAAAAACTGAGCTTCATAGAATAACTTGCCTGAAGCCTCATGGGTAAGAGAGGCAGGACCTCAGAACCCAGGTCTGTTGTTGCTCCCCAAACACCCTCTTTTCAGCCCTCCCCTTAAGAATTATGGGCTGCAAAGCAGGTTATCTGTTGTTTTATTATCTTTTGCCTTATATACACTAATTACCATCCTGACGTTTGGTCAGAGATCTTTTAAAAATTTTGTGTTGTAATCTACTTTATTGAGAGATTATTTACATATGTGATGCACCCATTTTAACTGCATAGTTCGAGTTTTGACCCATGTGTCCACCTATGTCATCACCACCACCACAATCAACATACAAAACATTTCCATCTCCCCTGAAATGGTCCTGGCCCTGGCCGGGTAGCTCAGTTGATTAGAGAGCGTCGTCCCCATCCACCAAGGTTATGGGTGGATCCCTGGTCAGGGCACATACAAGAATCAAACAACAAATGCATAAATAAGTGGACAACATGCCCTGGCTGGTGTGGTTCAGTGGATTGAGTGTCGACCTGCAAACCAAAGGGTCGCTGGTTTGACAAGAGGCAATCACACATTGATGTTTCTCTCGCTCTCTTTCTACCTCCCTTCCCCTCTCTCTAAAATAAATGAAATCTTAAAAAATAATAAGTGGAACAACAAATTGATGTTGCGCACTCTCTCCCTTCCTCTCTCTCTAAAATCAATAAACAAAAAAATTAAAAAAAAACAACATTCCATCTTGCTCCTTTCCGGTCAATCCTCCACCCCCATGCAGGTCCCAGGCAAACACTGATCAGCTTTCTGTCACTATAGCTTAATTTTTGCCTATTTTAGAATTTCAAATAAATAAAATCATCCTCTATATACTCTCATGTCTGGCTTCTTGCGCTCAGCATGTTTTTAAGATTCATTCATGTTATGAGGGACCCATGGACGGAGCCGAGGGGAGCATGGGATTAAGGGTGGGAGGTGGGCATGGGTAGGGTGGGGGAGAGTGGTGGTGGGAAAATAGAGACAACTATATTCGAACATCAATAAAAAAAGTAAAAAAAATTCAGTAATGTAGTATATAAGGGTAATTTTTCTTTTTTATTGAATAGTATTCCATTGTATGGATGTGCCACAATTTGTTCATTCTCTTGGTGATGGACATTTGAATTATTTCCAGTTTGGAGCTATTAGGAAAGAAGTTCATGTACAGCCCTGGCTGGTATGGCTCAATGGATTGAGCACCAGCCTGGGAACCAAAGGGTCACTAGTTCCATTCCCAGTCAGGGCACATGCCTGGGTTTCGGGCCGGGTCCCCAGGAAGGGGTGCACAAGAGGCAACCACACATTGATGTTTCTTTCCCTGTCTCCCTCCCTCCCCCTCTCTAAAAATAAATAAATAAAATCTTAAAAAAAAAATTCATGTACAAATCTTCCTGTGAACATATGTTTTCTTTCTTTTTTTTTTTTAAGATTTTATTTATTTATTTTTAGAGAGAGGGGAAGGGAAGGAGAAAGAGAGGGAGAAACATCAATCTGTGGTTGCCTTTCGTTCGCCCCCTACTGGGGACCTGGCCTGCAACCCAGGCATGTGCCCTGACTGGGAATTGAACCAGTGACTCTTTGGTTAGCAGCCAGTACTCTATCCACTGAGCTACACCAGCCAGGGCTATGTTTTCTTTCTTTTGGATAAATATCCAGGTACGGAATTGCTGGGTCATGAAGTAAGTGCACGTTAATGGCTGTACTATTTTATATTCCCACCAGTGGTAAGTCTCAGATGCTCCACAACCTTACAACACTTGGTACTGGTGCTCTTTTTAAACATTTTGGATTTTATTGTTGTTGTTGCTATTGCTTTTAAATACAAAAACCTCATCATTTTAAAAGTTGTAAAACAGTTTCTGCAAGAGACCATTTTGGATGAGTAGGCAAGTTTAATTCAGTCTATGCACTGAAACATAGTATAACCATGTAAATGCACATGAACATGTCAAGTCATGCATTCATTCAAAAGACACTTCCCAAGTCCCTACAGCGTGTCAGGTCTTAGGATCTAAAAGTTTGGAGGCAGGATGAAGGCTGGTTGTTAGATTTTATTGGGTTTCACATTAATCAGAGGAAGTTCCCTGGCTTAGGCATCTTTTGCCTGAGGCCTCACAGGTAAGAGAGAGCCAGGATCTTGGAGCCCAGATCTATCCTAGACTAAGGAACCAGTGAGAAGCATAGCGATTGGCTATGAGGCAGTGCTCTGAAAACCATTATTTCCTGGGCACTGTCCCCAAACGTCTCTAAGTGGACTGGCTTTCAGAGAATCCAAGAATGTTGGAGATGGTCACAGTTGAGGGAAGCTGAGGTTGACAATGGGGGAGAGGTGAGGAGCTGAGTGGCAAGGTGGCTTGTCCAACAGCAGCGTCTGCTTAAGTGTGATTCTATATTCTGAAAAGGGGGCCTGGAGAGACTGCATGGAAGGGGTGGAGGGGACAGCCAAGGCCAGCCTGGGAGGGTCTCCTGCAGAGGCCGTGCTGGTGCAAAGCATGGATCCCGCAAAGACACTGATGTTCCCTAAAAGACGTTTATAAAACTATACCAAACACTAAAGCTTTTCATTTTAAGACCAAATAGTTGCAAAGGATATCACTTCCAGCATGCTGTTAATATTGATGTTTAAATAAAACTATTACTTCGCTCTTTTAAATGTATACATTGGAATCTAAATACTAAAGCAATCTGATATTCTCCATTGTCCATTAAAAAAACATGTGGACAAGCTCTTCTCTAACAGTTGGAAATTTTATGTTATTCATTTTCTCTTTCAGTGTTTCCAGTCTTACTGTAATGTATGTTATGCTTGAAAGTTTTTATTTTATTTATTTATTTTTAAAGATTTTATTTATTCATTTTTAGAGAGAGGAGAAGAGAAGGAGAAAGAGGGAGAGAAATATCAACATGTGGTTGCCTCTCACGCGCCCCACACCGGGGACCTGGCCTGCAACCCAGGCATGCGCCCTGACTGGGAATCGAACCGGTAACCCTTTTGGTTCCCAGCCCATGCTCAATCCACTGAGCCACACCAGCTAGGGCTGAAAGTTTTTATTGCTACCTTATCTCAATTATTTTTAATTAGTATATATGTTTTTTAAAACATTATAATGTTATATTTCTTGTTGTTGTAAGGCTCTAAGTTTTTATTTTCACTCACCACCCAGCCCCAGGTGGATTCGAATTCATTATTTCACGTTCTGAGGGACATGCCTCTTTCTCAGGGGTCAGGCAGGGTGTGGAGAATCAGTGTCACCTAACTGTCCTAGGCTACCACCTCCTCAGAGTCAGGGCCATCATTGGTGGCATTACCTACACGAGGCTGGGGGAAGGGGGGAATGGAGGCAAAATTCTCTAGGTCTTGACATCGTTTTCTTTTGAATTAAGTTATTATAATTATTATCCAAATAATCAAAACCTAAATACATTACACATTTTCATAAAAATATTACACATACGAAGTAAAATTATATTAGAAATACATCTCTTGATGACATGCGTAGGACTTTTTTGGTTTTATTTTCAATTAGTTCATGTATTTGTGGATAGAATGCTTGATTGAAACAAAGTTCAGCATCAATACTCTTCTTACATATTTTTGTTTTGTGTAAATATTGATATAAATGTGGAGAAACTTTGTTCACATAAATCTCTAGATGGGAATGAGAGGACATTTGGTACAGTGATGGTGTTGGAATATTTGACTCCTCCTTCAAAATTATATGCCAAAAATGTCAGTGGGTTTTTTTCAGTTAGCTAAAACCTGCTTAGGTTCTCAAATTGCATTCAAGTTAAAGAACTAGATACCATTTGATGTTCAAAGGACTTGTTATCTAGTCTTTATTGTCTTTGTGGAAATACCAACAGTAATTCCAGTGGTCTCTCTGTAAAGTTTTATGCCCTGAAGCAATGCACTGTGGTGTAAGGGGTGTCTCACCATCTAAGCTGTTGAGTGGTCTATTTTTTTTTTCTTTGAAGAGAAGCAGGGGAGGTAGAATGGAACCTACCCTTTGGACATTCTCTTGCTGGTGACTTTTAGAAAAGAGCCCAGGGAAGCCGAGGCTCTGGACATCAATTCCCTTAAAACTATTTGGTTTAGTATGTCCCTTGGGATATGTGGAATCCTAGTTTTGAGGACTGCTGACCTGAGGATGCTTTTATTTCTCACCTGGACAAGTGTCCTCTTCCCTGCTGCCCAATAGCTTCTTTGGGGCCACTGCGCCCACAACCCTAGAAGGTGGTGGGGAAGAAAGTGAGCAGGCTAGGTCCCCAACTGCCTTGCATGGCACTTCGCCATTTACCCAGTGGGAGAAGAGATAATAGTAACAGGGAGGGGAGTAGCCTTTTTGAGAATTGAGGAGATTCGGGTAGGTTTGAAACCAAACAGGTAAGAATAGATTTACAACCTCGTGTAAGGAGTTGTGAAGAGGCTGAGTGAGCCAAGAGACTTCCTTCCTTCAGCATATTTTAATAGAAGCCAACAATGTGCCAGGCCCTGTCCCAGGACGGGGTGTACAAGACACCTGTAAACAATCAGCCCAGGGAGGAAAAGGGAGGTGGGGGAAGAGAGGAAGTGGGAGGAGAAAGAAGAGGAAGAGGGGAAGAGGAAAGAGAAAAAGAGAGTTATCAGGCAATTGTAACTCAGGGTGGTCATTACATGGGGTGATCAGCACAGGGGGCTCAGGGAGAACCTAGGAGGGGCTCTGATCCTGGCTGGGGAAAGAATATCAGGAAAGACAGTCCAGAGGGGACAAAGCCCCAGGAATAAATTCTCAAGCATCTGGAGGAGCAGGTGCATTCTGGGAATATCCTTAGATCAGCACTGAGAGATAAGAACAGATCCAGTGGAGTTTAACTGGGGATGAGGCAAAGAACTGCTTGGTTTCCTTAACACGTTTTGTGGTTCTATGTTAAAATGTATATACAAAAGGAAAAAAAGAAAAAATAAAATGTATACACATATGTTATGATGATTAAAAATTAAATTTCGGGGACTTCCAGTTAAGATGGAGGTGTAGGTAGACATGCTTTGCCTCCTCTCACAACCATAGAAAGAATTACAATCAGATCTCAAAGACAAATAACAACCAGAACTGTCAGAAAATCAAGCTGTATGGAAGTCCAACAACCAAGGATTTGAAGAAGCCACATTCATCCAGAAGGGTAGGAGGGGCAGAGCTGCGGAGCAGGGTGTAGATGATGCAGTGGGGTGGCGGAGAAGTGGTAGTAGCAGCAAAACAAACAGTTCACGTGTGGTGGATAAAAATCGGGAGGGATACCCTGGGAGTAAGCAACCCCAGCCCTAGGCCAGACCGCACAGCCCAGGGTTGCAGCATCAGGAAAATAAACCCCCATCACCTCTGTAAAAACCAGTGGGTGTTGGGGCAGCAGAAGAAACTGCTGGATTTTCACCACTTAAATGGCCTGCATGGACTTAGAACATATGCAAACCTCAGGGGTGGCTGGAAAGGCACCAATCGCATACGGGAGGTGGGTGGAAGCAGAGCCAAGTGCCCATTAGGCCTCCAGAAGCCAGGCAGCAACACTGACCCCTCTTTGAGCTGCCACCCCCCACACCCACAGAGCCACAAAGCAGTGAAGCGGGTTGTCCTGCCCTGGCAATCACCTAAGGCTCCACTCACACAATTTATAGGTGCCTTTTCTACACAGGCTACGCTACTAAGACAGGGAGTAAAAGCAGCTCTACCTAATACATAGAAACAAACACAGAAAGGCTGCCAAATTGAGGAGGCAAAGAAATACAGCCCAAATGAAAGAAGAGAATAAAACCCCAGAAAAAGAACTAAATTGGAGATAGTCAACCTATTAGATGCAGAGTCAAAACACTGGTGATCAGGATGCTCAAAGAACTCATTGAGTATGGCAACAACATAAAGGAAGAAATGAAGGCTACCCTAAGTGAAATAAAGAAAAATATTCAGAGAACCAACAGCAAAGGGAAGGAAGCCAGGATTCAGACCAACGATTTGGACAAAAAGAAGACATACACATTCAGCCAGAACAAAAAAGAAGAAATAAGGATTCAAAAAAATGAGGAGAGCTTTAGGAACCTGTGGGACAAGTTTAAACGTACCAACATCAGAATCATAGAGGTGCTGGAAGGAGAAGAAGAAGAGTAAGAAATGGAAAAACTTATTTGAAAAAATAATGAAAGAAAATTTCCCTAATCTGGTGAAGGAAATAGACATACAAGTCTGGGAAGGGAAGCACAGAGTCCCAAACAAGTTGGACCCAAAGAGGACCATGCCAAAACACATCATAATTAAAATGCCAAAGGTTAAAGATAGAGAATCTTAAAGCAGCAAGAGAAAAGCAGAGAGTTACCTACAAAGGAGTTCTCATAAGACTGTCAGCTGATTTCTCAAAAGAAACTTTGCAGGCAAGAAGGGACTGGCAAAAAGTGTTCAAAGTGATGAAAAGCAAAGACCTACATCCAAGATTACTCCATCCAGCAAAGCTATCACTTAGAATGGAATGGCAGATAAAGTGCTTCCCAGACAAGGTAAAGCTAGAGTTCACCATCACCATGTCATTATTACATGAAATGTTAAAGGGATTTATTTAAGAAAAAAAAAGATAAAAACTATGAAGATTAAAATGACAACAAATTCACAACTATCAACAACTGAATCTAAAAAACAAAAACAAACTAAGCAAACAAGGAGAACAGGAACAGAATCATAGATATGAAGATCATTTGGAGGGTTATCAACTGGAAGAGGGAAGGGGGAGAATAGGGTGAGAAAAGGTGCAGGGATTAAGAAGTATAATTAAGAAGAACAAGGGGATGTTAAGAATAGTATAGGAAACGTAGAAGCCAAAGAACTTAATATGCACGACCCATGGACATGAACTAAGGGGGATGGGAACTGCTGGAGGGAAGGGGGTACCAGGTGGAGGGGGGCAAAAGGGGAAGAATTGGGACAACTGTAATAGCATAATCGATGAAATATACTAAAAAATAAAATAAAATAAATTTCAAAACAAATTCCTAAATTTCCCATGAAGAAGAATTTTAATTGATTTACACTTTACCTTCCAGGAAACATAAACCCCCACTCCTTAAGTGTGGGCTGTATGTACTGACTTCCAAAGAGGACAGTATGAAAGGGGGAAAGAGTAACTTTAAGGTGGAGAAAGCTGACAAACACTACCTCAGTCAGGTGATCAAGGTCAACATCAACAGTGATACGTCATGTTGATGGTATGTACCTTTGATATGATGTACGCTAATTGTACTTTACCTTCCCCAAACCTCTAACACCTGCTAACCATGAAAAAAAGATATCAGACAAATTCCAATAGAGAGTATCCTACAAAATACCTGCCCAACACTCCTCAAAATTGTCAAGGTCATCAAAAACAAGGAAAGTCTGAAAAACTGCCATGGTCATAAGGGATGGGCCTCAGGAAACATGACAACTGAATCCTGTCTGATGTCCTGACACAGAAAGAGGATGTCAAGTAAAAACTAAGGAAGTCTGTATTATTAACTAAAGTATAAACACTTCAGTTAATAATACTGTGTCAATATTGATTCACAATTTCTAACAAATGTACCATACTAATGTAAGATGTTCGTACTAAGGGAAATTGGATATGAGGTATATGGAAACTACTACCTTC